>BMAU01019646.1:622500-847500 GCA_019973935.1 Trichonephila clavipes | reverse complement strand
AAGGAGTCTATGAGACAAAAAAGTTTCTTAACCTCTGCTGTAGTGCTTTGAAATCAAAAAACATGTTGACCATTTCTGTTTGAAATATTCACTGACCTTTATTGCCTATAACAGATTCATATTAAAATATACCTAAGAAAAAACTTCATTTTAAAGAATGATAAGAAACTCCAAAAATTTAATTAACATTTCTCAAAAACGGGAACTTTTTCACCAAAGTTCTTAAGGTGATATAACTTTCAAGACAATTTGACTTCCAGACATTACGCTCTCCTTTTTTGATTAAGAGGTCCATATGAATATGGAATTATCATGAATAATATATAAACGTGGTCTAATTTATCAGATCTCCATCTCCATATAACTCTTATTAGAACAGGAAAATGCTAATTTAAGTATTTGTTATTTAATGGTTTGTAAATGTCTGGTAATAGATTTAATGTATAAAGGTGGAAGAATCATGGCTTAAGAATTCAACACTGAAAAAGATGATTAATTAAAATAATTTTGGGTGTAAGTTCAAAAAGGCGTTACCTTCTTCGTTATATGTTAAGTGAATGTTTAGTAGGTGAGAAATCCTTTTCAGTATGACCTTTCCAATAAAATTACAAAATAAATCGTCTGTACATGCGCATAATAACTCAAAAACAATCGTACTTCAGTTATATCAAACAGTTACTAACGTTATTAAGTAGATACATAGTTGCAATTTTTAAAAAAGCATTCTATATGAACTAAGGGGTTTAAATATACTTCACACGAATTCCTTTCGATGCTAGGACTGATTCTTTGAAAGTTAACATTTTTTTTTTTTACATTTCAATAAATACTAGTTTTAATCTCATTTTTAATCAACATTTTTTTAAAAAAATGTGTTTAACTAAATTTCAGTTTTTGTTTAGCGAAGTTTAAACGAATTTGATTGATTACAAAAACCACATTTATTCTTTTCCATAATTTAAAAGACATTTATTATTGGAATAAAACTATTTTCTTTAGATTTTCAATTAAACCTCTATTTCGAATAAAATATATGCAGGCCTTTAGTTTCTGAGAGATAATTGATAAATTTATATTAAGTACAGAAATGTATGAAAACTAAAATAGGTAAGTAAATATCAATGATGCTATTGAAAAACCTTTACTGAAAATATCGTTTTTGTCTCTTTTATGAAGATAAGAGAGAGTTAAATAATTGTTGTTATCTACTTATATTATCCAGACTAAAAATATAATTTTCTGCAGTTTATATAATACCATCATTATACTATCAATTTTTATTATTAGTTATATAACCATAGCTATTATTTTCTCATATTACAAAGTAATTTCAATAAATTAAATGCACATATTTTTGTTATAAATGCCAAAGATATGCTTACAGTAGAAAATATTTTTTTTCTTGCATTCAACATTCCATACTTATTAGATACTACGAAGAAATTCTGCAATTCAACCAAAAAAAAAAGCAAAAAGAAATATATATATATATATATATATATATATATATCATGTACTCAAATGCCTTTTTTAAGAGAACTTTCTTTAAAGAAAAGAGAAAAACACAAGCAGAAATTAAGCAGGCGAATAAAAACAAACTAATAAATTACCGCATTGTATCATAACTTATAAATAAATAAATTCTGCAAAAGAAAAACATTTAGAAAAAAAATAATCACTAGACAAAAAAATCGATTAAAGAGAAAGAGAGAAAAAAAGCACAAATAAAATATGCAGCTCTAATAGCGGCTATCATTCACTTCAAAAACTAATTGAAGATACCTAATAAATGTAGTAAGATCTTAGCATTAAGTCGCACTCTTACAAAAGGCACATTGTTCATTGCAAACACTTTGCTTGTTTCTTTGTCATTACTAGATCTCAATTTTCTAATTATCGGCGGTAGTAGATAACGAAACAAGCACTTATGGTAATTAAAACGGGAAATGAGCTTTAATTCTTCCTGTAAAACACAATGAAATGATCTCCAATTTCTAATAGCTTCTTTGGAACTTGTCAGCCTTCGAGAGGCGAAACGAAAAATTAATGCAATACAAGAGAATTATTCTAAGGATCTAGTTTCTGTATGGAACCATTGCTTAAAACGGAAGAATCAAGGTTCATTAAATGTATAGAATACCTTCAAGTTCGAAATCAGTGGCATAAGTCATTCATTCGAATTCTGTAAATACAATTATCGTTTTATATTCAGTTATTCGTCATAACTTCACTCTATTTTTTCTGTGCTACCAGTTCTTTAAACAATTTCATGCAGCAATATTTGCAGTAATTATTATTCTCTGTTGCTAGCTAATGTTATTTGGATTTTTAATAGGGTTTGCTTAAAAATATTTAAATAATATTTAATGAATAAATTGGTGATTGAGCTTACACCATTTTATCTGTAAAATCTTCATTTGAAAACACAAGTAACATTCTTGTAACTAATTAGAGGTATTAAGATCAGTCCTTTTGGATCTGAATTATATTTTTTCCAATTTTTTTTTACTTTTTTTATTTTTTGATATTTTTCTGATATTGGCTTACATTGTTAATATCATTGCTAAATTTAGTAGTTAATTTGGTGTTTGGTTCCTGTTGTTTTGATATGTGAGACAGGTTAGAGAAGATATAATTGACTATTGATGGGAAATTCAACTGCTTCACTGATTAGTCATTAAAATTTATTGGCTGTATTATAAGTTTTATTTAGAATGAAAAATTTAACTTATTTAATGCTTTAGTTTCATGAGAGAATTATGTAAGACAGAGATGTGTTAAAAAATCAAAATATTAACAAATACTTTTTTAATGGATTTTGTATTGTAAAATAGATATGGATGTGTTATGTTTTCTTTTTCTTATTAAGCTTGATATGATATAGTTGGGGGTGTCTTTTGGTAGTTATTTACGATCTTCAAGAATTTTAAATTTGTTCTATAATTTTCAATAATTATGTAATAAAAATGAAAAATTTTGATGAGATGAAATCTATATAAAAAATCAAAAAATATATTGATTGCATTATAAATACTTATCTCAACACTTACCCTACCTGGAAACACACCAATGCATTTTATTACTAAGCAATATATTTATACTAACTATTATGTAGTTCATTTAAATATAAAATAATATCGATTTCAGTGTAAAATATATTCGCTTTAAGGTATCCGACTACGCTCGGAACCGTGATTTTAAAAATGCGCATAAATGTGGATAACTTTCATGATATTTAGTGTCACTTAGATTAGAATACATATATAAAATTGCTTTAAGGGCATTTTGAAAAAAAAAATTATTTAAATACAATATTTCGGCAAAAATTTAACTTAGAATAATCTTTTTTCAAAATACTCTCCTTTTATAAAAAATGCTTCTAAAAAATTAATATTTCGATTACATAAAGTAAAGACATCTCCAGAGAGTTTGAACTAGGATTTTTGAAAAATTCACATTATTTTCTGAGTTACCACCAATTGAAATAATTATCGGTGTTTTTTTCTTAAAATTGCTCCCCTCTGTTGTCGTAAAGTATGGACAAACCCACTTCTAAGTTATATATTTAAAAAATTCTAGTTGAGCCTCTGTACAGAGGTCTGAGCTATTTACAGGCGAAATATTATTATAATAGAAGCAGTTTTCACAAAAGGAGAATATTTTGAAAATTGGTCATTCTATGTTCATTTTTTGTCAAAATATTGTACTTAAATAATTTGTTATTGTAATAATATTCTTAACATAATTTTATATATTCATTTTCTAATCTAATTAACATTAAATATCATAAATATTATCTATTTATACGCTTTTGCAAAGTCACGGTTCCGAATGTAGTCGGAACCTTAAAATAAAATAAAAATATATTACATAGCAATATTATTTATATTTTGTCTGATTTGATATCTCTTAGTAGCAAGAGAGTTTTTAAAATCATTTGAAGCGTCGACTTTAGGAATTTAAACTTTTCAAAGAAATTGATATCACATTTTTTTTGTTTGTTTGCATCTTATTTTACAAATAGTATCAGAAATTAATACCTCGGAAGAATATTTTGAAAAGAATGCAGTAAAACTAAAGTAAGCATTCCCTGTAAATCCCATTAACTTCATTTTTTAGCTTATTAATATTATGCAGAAACTGAATGCATTGTTATACGAAATATTACTTACAGCTTCAGCCACCATTATGCGGAAGTATTACTCAAATATTTGTGCGTGTGAGTAACTAATATCATATTAAGATATATTTTGACTTTGCTTACAGTAGTGTAGTAATGCTAATAATTACATTAGTTACCTTAAGGATAGTAAAATCATACATTATTGAAAATTTTAAGAGGCAAAGGATCGATTATTTTAAAATATTTATGAGACTTGACAGCGTCATTTTTGTTTTTATTTTACTTTTTCAATGAGATATTTTTACTACAACAAAAGCTAGATCTTTAAGCAGGATATCAAAATCATTTATGATAGATATTGATTATTTTGTTTTCTGTTAACTCTACGGCAGGAGTGTTAAACTCAAAGACTAATTTGCGCCAATTAAACAAGGTTTAACAAGTGCCTCCACCCCAAAAAAACAATATTTATGGAAGAGTAGTTTTATTTCGAATAATACATTATAATAAACATACAAAAAAGATCAAGAAAATTTAATGTTTACATCCTTACACTGACATCTCTTCTCTGCTACTATCTTTCCTAGTTTGGGTGAAATTTTGTTCGCAGTGATTATTTTCAAAACTGACCCAAGGTTGTGATACCTCCCCTCTAGGGTAATTATCTCTTTGAGTATCAGCATGAGCTAGAGGCGTAGGATTAACGAAAGAACTAGAAGGAAACATTATCTTAATATGACTTTAAGATATTCAACTTCAACCCTTAACAAATTAGATTATAATAATTTATGTGAGAGAATCTACGATGGAAAAACACACCACACACAATATATTTATAATAACGACTTAACCTAACTCGGACCACTATTAATAACTGAATCGCTCTTACACTGATCCTAATATTAAATAATCAATCCTACCTTGTTGTAGTATCAGTAAATGATCACACTAGTTTTAGATGAGGTCTTGCGATAACTCGTGTTCAATGGTATGCAACTTGATTAATGGATCTCTATCACGTATGATTACTATTCTTCGCCACGTAACGTTATCTAAAACTTCTTCAATCTAGAACCACGGACTGTTTACATTCCTCTAATTGCCATCACTTGCCACAAACTGCCATCGCGTTTACTCTAACTTCTGATATTTAAAAGGTTCTTAATTTTGCTTCTTTCTTTCACACTTCACTTCTTGGATTCGGTTGGAAAAGAGTTGCCATTAATTCTGGCCCCAAAGTACCCAAAGGACATGTTAAAGAAAAGACGCGAGAGCCCGTCACAAGGTTAGTGCTATTAATACTATTTCTAACAGAAGACTTATTTATTTTCATATTTGAAAGTAACTACTTGAACTGATAAGTACTTCCATACTTGGTAATAATTTCATAAGCGAATTTTCAAGTATTTTCAAACCTGGTTGGGTAAATATTTGTAAAATTGAGGCACACCCTCTTCAATGAATTTTGCTTTCAAATTTAAGTCGCACTTAATCTCGATCATCTCTATTTGCATATGGTTGGGTACAAAGCATGTGTTTATTGGGAAAATTAAGAAAACAAACAAATTTTTCCCCAAAGAATTAAAATCTTTAAGTCTTATAAGTCCAGTTATAAGATTTTAATATTTTTCTGCGTATTGTTGAAAAACGATTCAATATTAATTAAGCTTGATTGCACGTCGGGAAGTGTTCAAGTTTTCATTTTTAGTAGCTTTTCCTAACGAATGAACTTTCATTTGAATGCTTTCATTTTGTCAAACGGGTTCGTAATGATCTGATCTTTTCCTTGTAACGATAAATTTAAATTGGTAAAGGTTGGTTATATCACTGACAAAAGATAAATCTTGCAGCTATATTGGATTCGAAAACTAGCTTGTGTCTTGGTTTTTAGTTTTTTAAAAACTGGCATACTTCTTTCAAATCCCGGAATTGTTTGAGAATCTTGGAGCAAGATTACCAACTGCTAACTGCTTTTGAAGAAGCTGCACAAATCAATAAGCGTAATATGAATCAAGAAATAATCATATATAACTTATGTGTCTCATTTTCCTAGAACAAAATATTTTCTGTTACATGCACCAATCCATACTGGAGTTGGAGAACTGAGATCCATATTATATTGGACACTGTAACTATGTAAAATTTACGCAAATCTCAGTTGTTTTTACAGCTAAATACTGTTAATTATTTAACAGGACATATTATTAATAATCTATATCTTCAACTTTTCTTTCAACAACAAATTACTGTTAATTGTTGAAATTGAACATTTAATCAAATTTACTTAAAGCATTTTGTTTGTATGTTTTTAAATTATTTCAACATTTTCTTTTTATCAAAGGATCAGTAGCCTAACTTTTGATATATATAATTGAGATTACTTTAAAGTGTACAGTATTAAATATTTTTATTTTGCATGTCCAAATAATTCAATATGTTCTCTTCTCTATTTAAAATGCATTTAACTCTTTTAAACTTCATTATGTGAAAGCTTGTTACTTTTTAAATAATTTGGCTCCTTAAGAGCATTACTTAAGAAACAAAGTAGGTTGAAAATTGTAACACTACAAGCAAATTAATGAATTTCTAAAAAAAATTAATATGCAATTGATAGCAATTTTATTATTTGTATTTTATTATTGCAATTGACAAATCAACGGCACAATTGACCAGACTCGACTGTCAATGAAAAAAAAAGGTATTTCTACTCATGACATTCTGATACTTTTTAGTACAAAAAATTCACATGTTACAATTGGGGAGAATTTTAATTAATATATGATTGCAAAATTTATGAAAACTAAGAAATCATCAAAGTTGTTGATACATTTTGAGAAAAAAGTCTGAAATGGATGACGAAGAGTGAGGAGAATTGAATTGAATTTTGATGGCCACACACGGTTGCTACAAACATTATTGGTGTGATTTCAAAGAACAATCAAAAGTATATGTTTCAGTTGACGAATAGGAGGAAGTTAATGGTTTTGTATGTCATTATTTATGATGAAATATGCAATTCACAGTGAACTTTAAGACATATGAACCCTGACTGATATCAATTTGTTATCATATCAACGAATAGTTTTTAAATAAGTAATGTTTTTCTATGGCCAAAATGAAATAAAAATTTGGGCCCCATGAAAAACCTCTACGCTAATAATGAGCAGTTTACATTTGTCAATGAACTGAAAGTAACCATTGTAATGTAATGGTACAATATTTCTAAAGCTGAGCTCAACCACCTGTCATCTCAATAAAAAGTGTGATGTTTGAGATTATCAGGAGAAACAGAAGACCAACATCAATTTAAATTTAATTTTTTTCTGTTGTATTTATTTTTAATCAAGTGACATTATAATTTAATACTAATGTATTTCTTTTTACTTTTTTCAAATATTTTTAACTTAAGCATTTACTGCAGTACTCAAAAGCATTGAAACGTAATAATAATAAATGTGTCGCAACATCTTATTTCCTGAGTTTATATTAAAATTAGTAATTTCTATCTCATTATTTCCAAAAATATTAAAATAGTCAAGGGGAGTGTGATCCATTGTTATAAAGGGACACGCGGGGAAGGGATTCTTTACTAAGTCCACTAGTTAACTAAAGCACGTTTATTAGGCAAAACAAACATTTAAATACATAACTAGAGAACTAACATTTAGTATAGAATTGAAAGGGATCGGAAAGCATGCTCGTACGTCCATACAGTTTCGAAACTTGGACGTTACTGAAGATTGTTCTGTCCGCTAGAGGGCGTGACAATCTATATCTTAATATGGGAAGAGTCTAAACAACGGGGGGTTAGTCTTATAATTTTTTAATGAACTCTACTTTTAAAATCTTTCACAGCTTTAAATATTTTAAGGGCTAGACTTGCCTCTTACAAAGTACTTTTGGTACGAGGAATGATAACTATATCATTGGCATAAGTAAGAAGATGCACCGTCTTGTTTAAAATGGTACCCATAGTGTTAATGCCGAAGATATGGATAGTCCATTCTAACTCAAAATTAAAAAAGGGGACAACTAAGAGCATCACCCTGTCTCCCTCCACTTCTGACTTCGAAAAACTGTGGTGTAACCAGACAACTGTACACAAGTAACAGTTCAGATTAAAGTTAACTTTTTAAGTATTCGAATTTTTTTAGCAAACTTTCTTTTTTATTTTGAATTAATTTTTATGCAATTTTCTTTTATGTACTTAACGTCAATTAACAAAAAAATTATATTGTTTGATACAACAAAAATAATCTTAAATTAATTGATTATTTTTATTATAAACTTTAAGGACATGAGACGCTGAAAGGAAAATAATATTACAGGATAATTTCAAAAATCAATAATTATGTATATTAAATTTCATTACATATGTCATAGCCACTATCAAAACACAATTTTTATAATTGAACTTGGTTTTTAATTTTACCAACTTAACCATATTTCGGTTTCATCAATCAAATAGATCGCTCTGTTGGTTTTCATAAATCAATCAAAAACTTCACAAGCACTGCAAATAAGTAAATCTATTTTCATGGACGAATCTAATTATTTCAGCGGTAATAGTCGATAAAATTTTTCTGAAAGTATGGTTTATCTGCTTTTCATTTTGACTAACACCTTTAAAATAACAACTTTTTTTTTTCTTTTTTTTGCATATAAAATTCAATATTTTCTTTAAATTACAAAATCCTCCAAAATGTAAAGCATTTTTCGTTATTTTCCATCTTTCAAAACGCATCAACATTCAATAAAAACAGTATCGGAATCCAATACACGAATCGAAATCCAAATAAATCGCCATTTTCACAAAACACCAGCAGGCACATCCTAAACACATTACAGATTCCTTCCAGCACATTCTTCAACAGTAATTTTCTCTGGAAACGAGCATATATTTTTAAAAAAGATAAACCTTTTCCACCTTTTCCACCTTTGCCTTTCTTTCAATCAATTCCAGCTCTAATCTACTCGAGCCAGAAATGTAGAAACACATCCAAGCATCGATGCCATTATCTGAATGAAGAGAAGTAATAGATCAGTCAATAAAGTATTCTTCTCAATCTGAATACTCCTTTTTAGGCCACTCCCCTTTTTATTACGAAAAGAGTCTTTTTGGAACAAATGTTTTCATATCAGTAAAGACATCCAGTAGCCAACCCAACTGTCTGAATAAAAAGAAATGGGCTTTGTAGTAACTTCATTGGCATGGTGGGCCCGTTTTATGTGGTAGACAATGTTGTCTTTGAAATGCTACATTTCAGCCTATTTTCAGTTAGAGTGATATTTAGTGGCGAGTATTTCGCAAAGGAATTACTCAGTATTGAAATGTGTTACTCATTTAGGGTATAATTGGTTAATAACAGATCTATGAGTTCTATTGCATCCTTTTTTTTAGTATATATATATACTTCTAGGTAAATTCAAACATAAAATTTCAAGAAAATGTTATTGATTTTTCGATCGTCGAATTTTTTAACTAAGTTAAGCATTGTTGAAGATTTCTAAGAAAATTCAGAAAAAAAAATTAACTGACTTTACATAAAATTAAATATAACATTTAAAACAGTATTATTGTTGGATGGGCTTTGACTTTTTTTAAACTTAATGACAATATTAACCTCGTGTGAATTTTTAAATGGGCTAAATTTATGTGACGTCATAGTCACCTGATAATGATAACCACGTGATTTTAGCCAATCAGTTCAAAAGCTTATGATACGTCATATTCCCTGGATAAAAGCTATCTTGCGATTCCAGCAAATCAGTTCACGTGCTTCATTTTTGCCAAATCTTGCACTTTGCCGAAACTTTCTTTTATAAAGTACATATGCATCAAAATGCATTTTATTTAAAAGTAAATGCAAAAATACGATTTTTTTAAATTTTAAAACACCTTTTTGAAGAATTTTTTTTTCATAATTACTCAATTATGAAAATTGACATTAAGTTTTACAAATAGAGCAGCAAGTACATTTAGTTTAATGTTTGTTTTGAATTCAACAGAGAATGCGTGTTTCTCTTTATCATGTGGCCGTCATGAATTGAGCACATTGAAAATATATAGATATAACTTTATTTAATAGCATAAAAATACATTTATAACTAAATACATGTTAAATTAGCACAAAAATAATTCCTAAACTTGCTTTCGCTTCCCCCTTCTCATAAAACACTTTTAGAAGAGAGATATGAAAGATTTTTCTAAACCTATTTCTTTTATGCTATCAAGAAGTTATAACTTTTTACATGAAACAAATAACATTTTCGTATTAAATGTAATATTTAAAAAAAAAGCATTATTCTTATTCCTTTCAATTATTTTCTATTGAAAGCATTTTAATACAGGATTATCACTTTTATCAAACAGTAATATTTTACATCAACATAAATTTATTGCATTTTTGGAACACATAATAAAAAAAAAAATTTCATTTCATTTCATTTGTTGATTGATTCTAAAGCTCAAAAGTGTTATTCGTATTCTAAGCCTCCTAAAACAAACAAAGTTCAAATGGATTTGTCACGAGATCTATTCGTGATTCTTACTAATCATCAAGGGAATATTCTATCGATGACGTCGTATGATTATTTTAAACCGCTTTCTGTAAAGAAACCGCGATTTTATGTTAATAACAGTTGCTATTTAAAATCAAGTGAAGAGGGAAGTTAAAGAGAAGGTAGTGATTGTGTTACCTGAATCTATGGAATTGAGTACCGGCACAAAATATTGCATTGCTTTAATAATCTTCATTAAATTGAAGAGTAATATAACTTCATCACCATAATAAATAATTTTTCCCTAGTTTCTTGATTGTAATTGTCTTTAGATATGGGGAAATTAATGCTTCATCACTCATTTATGTATTGCAAAATCCTACGAAAAAACTACGTCTTTCAAAAACAAAGCATTATTCGATTATAAAAACAGATGATGCAGTGTCATCAACAACTGAACATCTCCAATTTTTGAAAAATGATGAAACAGCAATTTTCCTCATCGAAAACAAAACATTACTAGTCTAGATTCCGATAAATCAGAAACCAGCTCCGGAAATCAAATAATCCCGTTTACAAACAGACGGAAAGATTTTGCCATCAATAACAGTTTCCCGAAGAGGAAACCCTCTCATAAACGGAACTTGCGTCCATTAACCTGTTCTAAAAGGAACTACGAGTTCCCCTTCTGTTGGAAAATATCTCGCTGAAATATTTCTTTAAAGACCTATCTATCATATTTACTAAAAAATTTCAACACTAGAAAAGAAAGGAAGAGAGTAGTCCCGAATGAAAATATTTCAGGGAATAAAAATGGCGAAAGTCTTGCAGAACGAACGTCACATGCTATTTCTCCCCAAACACGAAAGAAATAATAAAGGATAAAGAATAAAATCTTCTTTCTCATAACGTCTGCTCTATGTATTCCATCGAAACGTATCAGTTTAATTCAATTTTCTTCGGATACAGGATAAACTTCTTTTTTTATCTATATCTTTTGTGTTTTTTTATGAATTTTCCTTTTCGAAGACTTGAGTGTGTCTCATAATGCAGTGCATTGTAGGATCATCAGTTTCATTGAATGGAATCTTGTAATTGATTTAACTTGGTTTTTTATCTTTTTTATTTATTTTTATGTTTTCTCTTTCTTATTCCAATACATATATTTATTATCTTTTTTTAAAAAAAAAAATTTCATTCTTGATGTAACTGGAAGCTTTGTTTTTATTCTAAGTAATGTCATATACTTAAATAAAGTAAGAAATCTTTCGAAGTGATTTTATGAAATTAAGACATTTGAAAATACGAGATTCTTCAGCAACTTTTCCCGATATTTTTCAGGAAGTTTATTTATTTAGAAATATAATCTTTTGGGAAAATATGATTTTTCGAAAGAAGGTAAAAGGAAATTTCTTAAAATTATTATAAAGTTGATTAACTGAGAATTTCGTTTACATACTAAACCCTCTACCATCTTTGACTTTTCTAGACTGAAGCATTGTTAACTTCACCACACATTACTGTAAGAGTATTTGAAAATAAAAGTATCGCTGCCTTTACCAGGGGATATATATATATATATATATATACATGCTTAATAACGTTTGCAAGTGTACTGGTAGTTGGTTCAGTTTAATTAATTAGATTATACAAGGTGGAAAAGTATTTTGATAAGTTATGGTACTTTTATTGGATTAATGTGTCATTCCTTAGATTTGAAGAATTTTGAAATAGTCATTCCTATTCGATTAATTGTTCGTTAGAGTACAATAAGTTTACACCTGCTTTGGCTTAACTTCATCATGTAATTTAATTTTTTCCTACATTTTTTTTTTGCATTATTATGTAGAAAGTAGGATCAAGCATAGGATCCTTTATAACAAGATTAGCCCTATTCCACTGTCCAAAATAAGTGACAGCACTAGAAAACATAAGAGTTTTACATTTTGGTCAATTGACTTCTTATATATTTTGGTTTTGCTACTCTTGGTTCTCAAATTAATTATTTATCCATTCTTTGTATTGTAGGATATTCAATACTTATATTTATTTTATTTTTAACTATATATATTTAATTTCCTGACCGATCAAAGCACATTTTGCATACACTCTGGTTTCCATCTAATACCAAGTATTTAAATTTTGATTTGAGGATTTGTGTCCTTTAGATTTCCGTGGAGTTTGTAGGAGTTGTATGTGTGTAGAAAGGATTGATGATTCAGAGCAATTTTATACCATTCTGCAATTTGGTGACTTGACAGGATGCTCTTGAGTAAGCTTTTGATAATTTGTGCAACTTGGATGCTTGTATATTCAGCTATTTTTATCTTTAGGATATTTGTGTGCTGGTGTTTTGAGGTATTTCATACGAGAATATATTGTGTTCTTAAAAAATTTAAACTTTTAAATTTTGGAGATTTTAATGATTTTTTTAGTATTTCCATTTCAAAGAAGGGGAGTATTATCTTTGACGTTTGGTGGTTCAGTTATATCGAGCCTTTGTTTCAGAATTTTAATATTTTTGTGTGACGATACCTTTCAGAATGCGATGGCCAATAGCTTAAATTTTTAAAATTTTCAGAATTTGGATATTCCCAGATTGGCATATTAAGTTGCAAAGTTGCAATAGGTGAAAGCCATCAAACTGGTACAACCCACTTATCGATCATTATTCCAAAGTTGCACTTGGCTAATTATTAATTTTGCTTTAAAAATGTTGGTATTTTATCCTTTTTACATCGACCACTGATATTTTGAAATGAAAGTTTGCATTCTAGGATTCTAATTATTTCAAATTTTTGCTTATATTTATAGAACTAACATTAATTTATTTATATACATTTATATATATATATATATATATATATATATATATATATATATATATATATATATATATATATATATGATATAAATGAGAGATATTCTATGCCATTCATTGAGGTGTTACTTTAGAATTTTTATGACCTATTTAGGTAATGAACCAACGAATGCATGAATCAGTTATCCTCAATTTGAAAAAAAATGCCTCTGTGTGTGTGTGTTTTGAAAACTAAGTTCTGTATAACATATTGTTCTCATTACTTCTTCAAAGCCACTTAAATATTTACAATGTCTTTTACGCTTTTTACGGAAGCTTATTGAGAATAAAATTTTATTTCACATTTGATTATAATGAAGTATGTTATTTGATATTGAAATATATCACTTTTCATCATACCGTGAATTTATTGAAAAATTTCTGTATTATAAAGTTTCAAAATTCGAGTTTTCTGAAGTACAATTGAAATGCTTTATACAGTGTTTCTCAAATTGTGGGGCGCACCCCCTGGGGGCGGTGTAATCCTGCGAGGGGGCGCGAGAATATTGAAAATAAAAGATCCAAAAAATAATTTTTTGGCATGAAGAAAAACAAAATGCTTTGTGACTTAATAAAAAATGCACATTTACACTGATATAATTTATATATATATATCATCTGGTGATCATCAAAAATAAAACATTCCACTTCAAACGCTCATTAGCTATCTTTGATCCCATAACCAAATAAAAAAAAGACATTTTGTTTGCTTTACTGTAATCAGACGATGAGAGATTTTTTTTATTACGTTTTTTTTAACCCCTAAAATGCTACTTTTGACTATCATACATTTGACCTTTAAACTTACTGGTATGTTTCACTCCATCTGCTTTTCTTTTAGGAAAGTTGTAAATAATATTTTTCTGTTGCTATTTTTCCATGTGAATGAGTTATATGATACATGCATAAGCAAATTGAGTACTTTGAAGGATTATTTGGCCGACATATTATGCATAGCGGAAAACCTTTTACGCAACTCTTTTTTAGAACTAATATCCATACGTTTTTTTGAATACACTTTTAACACGGGATCGGTCACTCAATGCGCGGAGTCATCTGATGTTCACGAAATCGTTAATTCAGTGAAAACTGTTTATTTGTTACCAATGACCTTGACAGAGTATCCTCCAATATGACAATCTTAATGGGAATTAAAATGAATTTATCACATTTCGCCCTCTTTTTTTGGCGGAGTTGCAAACGTTTTTTTTTATTACAATCAAGTTACTAGTTTTGATTGAGTTCCCTGCGCGACCACTTTTGTTGAAAAATATTTTTTATGAACATGCTTTATGTCCTTTATTAAGGGCACGCAGATTTGGAGAAAATTCATTAGTTATATTGGATTTTTTCTCAAAAAATCAAAGAAAAATTGAAAAGTCCTTGAAAGTAGGTAAGTATATTTTCTCTTATTTAAATTATTTGCTGGAATTGTGATTTTTATCGTGTACAGTAAAAATAATTATAAAATAAATTATAGTTTAATAACAAACTAAAAAAACACGCTTTTATAGTGAATCGCACTAAAAAGTAAAAAAATAAAAATATATTTTGCTTAAGGTATCCGACTACGTTCGGAACCGTGATTTAAAAAAAACGCATAAATGGATAATTTTCATGATATTTAGTGTCACTCAGATTAGAATACATGCATAAAATTGTTTTAAAAACATTTTGACAAAAAAATGTATTTAAATATAATATTTTGGCAAAAAATTAACTTAGAATAATCTTTTTTTCCAAATGTTCTCCTTTTGTGAAAAAAATGCTTCTATTAGAATAATATTTTGCCTGCATATAACTCAGACCTCTGTTCAGAGGCTCAACTAGAATTTTTGAAAAATTCAGTTTATTTTCAGAGTTACCACCAATTGAAATAATTATCGGCTTTTTTTTGTTAAAATTGCTCCCCTCTGTTGTCGTAAAATATGAATAAATCCACTTCTAAGTTATGTATTTCAAAAATTCTAGTTGAGCCTCTGAACAGAGGTCTGAGCTATATACAGGCAAAATATTATTCTATTAGAAGCATTTTTCACAAAAGGAGAACATTTGGAAGAAAGATTATTCTAAGTTAATTTTTTGCCAAATTATTGTATTTAAATAATAATTTTTTGTCAAAATCTCCTTAAAACCATTTTATACATGTGTTCTTATCTAAGTGACACTAAATATCATGAAAATTATCCATGTATGCGCTTTTGAAAATCACGGTTCCGAACGTAGTCGGATACCTTAATAGCAACATATACAAAATGTTATACTTATCTTGTTACTTTGTACCATTTATAATTATGATCATATTGTAGCTTTAGCCCCGCCCCAAAGTGCATTATTATTGCATTCAATACATTAGGATTTGGGGGGGGGCGATAAAAATTATAATTGAAAATTGGGTCTCCAGTAGTTAAAGTTTGAGAAGCACTTGCTTAATATATGCGGACAGTTTCAAATTTAATCTGATAAGTCTGAGTCTTCAGTACATCAAGAGCCTAAAGTTTTTTCAGAGTTAAATACAAGTAAGAACGATATCATCAAGTAAATATTGTTCGCTTTGTTCAGTAACTGTTCTAAATGCATAAGGGCAGTTATTGAGTACTTCTGCTGTGAAATGTGAGGTCTCATCGAAATACTAAGTTATTTTTAATCTAAAATTCTAAAATTGAAAATCATTCGTTGAGCTAGGAGTAGTATATATGTTATCAATAAAGTGTATATAATTCAGTTATTTCAAAGAATAACTAGGTATTTCATAAAATAACTTGACACGTCAGTAAGTATATAATACATGAAAAAAATTTCCTACTCTACCTAGTTATTCTATAAAATAACTATTGATAGACCGTTAAAGAGAGTGAAAGATAAATAATTTCAAAGTTATTTCATAAATTAGTTGAGATCATAAATAGTTAAAACTCTCAGAAAAGGCATGCTATCCCTATTGCGAATGATTAATTGATAAATAATAAGGAAAAGGAGATGATAATATTTATAATTGCTCATATTGATAACATTATTTAAAAGTAAATTGAAAAAAGAATATGCTTTACACTGGCACTATTAACTTTTCTGATCCTTGAAATTTAAATATATTATAATGCTGTAGTAACCAATAGTTACGTGGTACTTTTTTCTGCGCTGATTTAGCACATTTTACTTTTGCTATTTAAGTTAATAATTTTTCACTAGTAAGTGCAGCACTTTTTTCCTTTGTCCCACGTTTATTTAATAAAGATTCTAATCTCTTGCTTTGAATCTTTGTTATCTACAGGTTAGTCTTTCCTTCGTGACGAATGCATAGCTTGAAAACACAGGTTGCAAAAATATTTGTTATCAATCCAAAATGTAAAACGCTATTATATATACTCCACCTAAATTCTACGTTTAGAAGCAACAAAATGAAACGTACACACACATACAAGTCATTGCAAAAGTGCTCTAAGCAGCTCATAACTGATTAGAAGCAGCTAAAATCGGTTCAAAGAACTTTCTTGTCCTCTCACGAGTGCTTAAGAATATGACTGCATACGTATTATTACTCTGTATTATCATAAATTACCATATATTTTACATGGCAGACAGTAAATAAATCAGTCTATAATGGTAAAAGAAGAAATACATAAATATTTATAAATATCATCCTTTTTTTACTTTAATCGTGTGGACTTCATACATCATACAATTTAATCGAAAGATAGTGATTCAAAGCGCTATTATGAAACTTAAACAATGAACTTTAAAGTTTTTCAATTCCTACTATTAGTTCACATTCTCCCTATATATATATATATATATATATATATATATATATATATATATATATATATATATATATATATATATATATATATATATATATATATATATATATACATATATATATATGGATATATAGATAGATATATATATGTATATATATATTTATATATATAATATATATAGATATATAGATATATATGCATATATATATATATATATATATATATATATATATATATATATATACTTGAATAAAATACTGATGGATAAATAAAATACTTTTTATTCATCCACTCGAATTCAAATACATTCTTTAAACTTGTAGTGGATTACGTCACTTGTGATGTTAATACAGTTTTTTCGAATATTAATTCATTAATTAATGAATAATTAGTAACAAACAAAATAATTGACCATATATAAAACAGAAATTCGTTCGTAATCTCCATATAGAGCAATGGGTAGCGCGTTGGACTTCTAATCTAAAAGTCTTAAGTTTGAATTCCACCTGAGATGGCCTAATTTCTGAGAATGTGATTTCTGTTTACTGTTCCATTTTATTAGAGTAATTAAATTTAATTAATGAGTATAAATAGTAACAAAAAAAAATAATACTCCAAGAGCATATATAAAAAGGAAAAATGCTTTCTATTTTGCCACTTATTATTGTGATTCTGTCATATGTATGTGGGAAACTTCCACAAGAACATTCTATAGAGGGCGCTGTCAAGGCAGCCACCAGGAGTTAACGAAGGAGAGGGGATTCAGCGAGCGGACGCTAGACGCGGAGGTCGATGATCCGGGGCTGAAGAAAGTGTGACGAGAACGGTGGCCGAGTAGGGACCCACCAACCCGTTGTCCACGAGAGAGACGCGCAGGTCACTCTTAGCACTATCGCGGAGATTGTCATTAACTATACCAGAACTGTCGTTAGAGCCAGAGGGGCTTAATCGAATTGAAAATACTGTATTATATGTGTTAAACGTCTGTCTTAGTGAGTAGAACTGTGTATTTTTTGTCCAGCATTAAACGTTAGATTAGAAACAAACGAGAGTGTGATTATTGAATACCCCTAGAACTGTACCATAATCCCACATGTATATACATATTTATATTAATTGTAATTATTTAATAAAAACGTATCTAAAATAAATTTTTTCTTTGTTGACCTATAAGAGGGAATTAACTTTATTTTTTATATTACTTATTGAACATTTATCTTTAAAGAAGTAGACTTTATAATTTTCTTCGACAATGCGCAAAAAAAAAATAATAAGGACTAATTACAATTGATCTCTGACATAACACCTTTCATGTCTCATGTCCAATCTGGAAGGATAACTAACCAAAAGACATTAAATTTTCGCACTTCATAGTAAAATCGGACATTTCTTTCCACAGGGAAAAAAAACATTCGAATTTATGAAAAAGTTATTGAAAATCCCCAAATATATGACTTCTGACCTTTATAAAGTCAGACAGATAACCAAAAAGAATAACTCTTTTTTTTCTTTTTACCGATATTCTTTTCTTTCCAATCCATCTCGTATTTCACATAGCTCCTTGAAGTCCCCTTCCAGTAATAAGAGGAAGATCTAAAACGCACTGAATAAGACACTATTTTCATCTAGTATCATCCATCAATGAATGAGTGAATCTCGGATCTCAGGTTGTTTATGGAGCTATTCTGACATTCTTTGGATCTGAAGAATAAAAAGGTTTTCACTGTTCCCTCCGCCTCGACTCGCTTCTACTGTGATGGATGATTGACAGGAGTCCATGTTTTTTCTCTTTTTTTTTCATATTCTCTTTATCATATAAAAATCATTTAATCAAGTTTGGTCAGTAAGAATGCTTATAGGTTATATGGCGGTGAAAATCAGCATAAATAACACGATTCTGGTAAAACGAATGCTATATAAGACTACAACAACACGAGGTACACGGACTTTAAAGCAGCACGAGTGCTGCTAGAGACAGACATGGTAATGGAACTATGACCAAATTACAAGGACGACGCCTGAGCTGGAACCGTTTTTCTAATTTCTACACCCTGCCAATGATGAACTTTGAGCCTCAACAGTTTGGACATACATCAATCTCATTACACTATGGTTCTGATGTATCATTAATGTATGAACTCATAACATGTCAACAATGAGTCTGTGGCCATGATCACTAGGTTACTTCTGCTACGACACATTCAAAGGTTGTTTTCTATGAAGGGGAGGTAGAAACCTCTCTTTTTTTTATATACTGACAATGTTAAATTGGATGTTTTCAATGTACCTTTTTTCAAAATCTGTTATATGTACGTGCTTGAAATTTTTCATACAATTAAAGTACACCTTTCTCATTGTACTGAAAGGAGCTTTTAGCTAATTTTGAAATTTTTAATAAATTATAAAATATTTTATCACACATTAGGAAATTTAACACATTTTTCACATAAAAAATTCGTAAAAAATAAATGTTTGAGGTTTTTTTTTACAAAAAGCTCATTTTAGTATTTATTACACATCATTATAAATTAATCATAAAAAAATTGCATACCAGTGAACAGTAGTTTCTCAGAAAAAGTACATCGCACATCAAAATTTAAATTTTGGGATAAATTGATTTTAATGTATACAGTGAGAATTCTAATCGGCTAGGAAATAAAAAAATAAAAGTTTCAATTTAAAATAAAAGATACATGTTTTGGCTTACATCAGACGTTTCACTCTTAAGCAAAAACGAAGTACTTTGTTTACATTTTTTGCCATTAAAATGGGTGAGGCCCAGTTTCAACGATTATTTAAAAATAGGTTTTAAGGGTTTCTAATCACCCTAGAGGTTAAAGTAAGGTATTTTGAGAAAGTTTAAAATCTATACAATTTGAAATAGTAACAATCTCAAATTGTCAAAAAAAAATTCAGCTTTCCAACAGCCCTTAAGTATTCCTCATAATGGAATGCTCTAGTAGTGGGGTAATCACTATATATTTCCATATTGCCAATATTTCTGTCATAAAGTAGCATTGAAACTTACTCAAATTAAAAGAAGTATGTAAAATGTATTCCCACGTTTTAGTTGAATCAATAAACTCAAATTCAGTGTAGTTAGTTTTGTTTTGAACTTCACTCTAAAGTGATTAACTTATACATAATAACCATGGTTAAACGATAAATGAGTCACTAAATGCACTTGACAGCTACGCTAGGACAAACGGGGACAGACTTCATAAATTTCAATCTTTGTCCAGGGATGAGGCCGACATCTCCAAACTTCCACCACACTAACATGAAGATTAGAAGCCTCGATAGATTTAGCGTGCATCATCTGCTCTTCAGAGCCAAACTTCAGTTTCATCGGGACCTGAATCTTCGACAGCACCTGCTATGAATTCGTGACTATGGCCACTTGACTACCACGGCTACAGCCAAATGACAATGACAATACTTATGTTATTCCCTCATTCGGTATTAGCATTCTTTCGTGGAGTTCCAGCCTTCTTTTTGCTTATAAATTATCTGTGTAACGGGTTTGTCCATGAAGCTTCTACTAATCCTCTTGGGTAAAATTATTCTTTTTAAATGTGAGCTGTGTTGTAAACCTTCCTCGGTGAAGAAGACAAGATTTAGGAAAATGATTACTTCTATTTGAAAAAAGAAACGAGTCTTACAGTTGTCGCATATGATGTGTAACATCTGACATGTTATTGTGGTAAATACGCAATAAAACCTTTTTTCCTGAAAAAAAATATGAATCCGGTATGATTGGAAATAATTTTATATCGAATAATTATATATTTAATGAAAATTGTCTTTAATTAACAAAATGATTAAAAAAATGCAATATTTTATCAAAAATAATTATTCTTGTTCAATTTGGAGAAGAGCAGAGACAATAGACTTATGATAACTAAAATATGACATATATACTTGTGATTTCAAAGTATTTAAAAACCGTTGAAAAACAGCGTCAATAACAGTACCACTGTTAGCAGTCGAAACATTCTAATATGTGTTCATTTCGAGCTTGAGTTCATCCTTCATAAAAGCTATGAATGGCTCAGCTTTTGGCAAACTGAAGTTAAAGTTAAAATCATTACTCAAAATCAGGAGAAGCGAGTGATATTTTTTTTAAAAGAGCAGAACCACCTTCGTTATATGGTAAATATGAAAAATGTAGGAAATATTTAATTTTTTTTAACCGTTTGATTCGAAGAAATGTATACGCCACCGAAATCACTGTTTGTCCATTTTCAAATAAGCATTCTGCTACACTTATGTCTCCCAATATCATGACTAATGGATATAGAGTCAAACGCTCGAGTGATTGATGGCTACTAGAGTTGGACTCCCATGCGCGGGTAATGAAAATACACATCCACGCTCTCTCATTGATCAAATCAAGTTTAACATCCTGTTACACACATCCGTCCCTTTTCACGAAATCACAACAACAAATATCCAGCAACCGAGAGGAAAGATGTTACACGTCAAAAATGGCATTAGAGTACGCGAGGAAGGTCGATGGTTATAGTTGGCGATTAAAAGTTGATTAAATTTTAAACACAATTACGACCAGAGATCGTCCAGTTGAGCAAAATATTTAAAGGGAATTCAAGCGTAGGAGTCAATAACGCTCCAGAACTCAGTTAAGTAATTTTAATTATGTGTTAATTACATTAAGTCAAAGCGATTCCCTACATTTAATTGTGTTAGTTGATTAAGTGAAGATATTAATAAAATTGTGTTTAAAATTCACTTTGGTTTATCTTTGCTCGAACCCCCATACAGCAACAAGCCATGAGTTGTTACAACTTAAATGGTGTGTTTGTATTCTTAATTCCTAGTTTATACCATGGATAAAAAAATCAAACCTGATTGACTTAGTATCATTTTAACGAACTTCATACATTCGTAAGATGATTGCTACTAAAATGTTCAGTAATTTCAGGAAAATTATGCGACAAGATTTATCGCATATATCATCTACAAAAAAATTTTTTTTTTGTTTTTAAAGTAACAGGTGAGGTGAGAAAATCATTAATTTTTTTTTTGTTGAATATGACAACTTATCAAATAATTATGTGCTGTAGTTTCGATTTTAAATTTTGCTGAGAAAAAGGAAAAAGCAACCTTTCAAATTCAACTGGGCGTCTAACCAGTAGTGTATACACCAGGCATGCCCAGCCCGCGAACTTTTTGCGGCCCAATTGAAGTTTCTGTCTATATTATTTTAGAGATTTGGACTACAGACAGTTGAATCAAAAATATCATGTTTTGACCCACCCCCACCTCTCCCCATGCAGTTCTTACCGAAATATTTTTTTTCCCTTCATTTGACTTCCAAGCAATTGTAATAACAGGTGTTGATGGATTAAGGAAAGCAGATGAACGTGGGTATGTTATTCCTCTTTCAACGAGAACTTCGTTGAGAGTGAGTAGAGTATTTAGTTCGATTTGTCAGAGAAATAATTTATGTCTATATTTTTAAGTTCAGATTAGTAGTCTTTTTCTTGTTTTATTTGGCAACTAGCTGGTGTACCCGTTCTTCGCACGGGTGAATTTAAAATTAAAAAAATACAGACTGAAGGATAAAAAGAAATTTTTAATGAGTTAATTTTACATGAATTGTATAAATGAACTAAAAAAATGTTTTTTACATAACGCAGCTGAACGAAAAAACCATGTTTGCTAAATTTTAAGTCTTTAGATATAATTGCTGTTTTTTTTATTATTGTTTTTATTATTTATGATGCCCCGTAACTTTCTTGTTGGTCAATTTTTGAAAACACCTACCTGCTCAGCAAAAATAACACATTGTTAAAAGTTTTGTGTAATAAACGCTAAAAATATATTAAATAATTTTTATCTGGATGTGTAATACGTTAATATTACTTTCTGGTGCATTTATTTTTATGTTAAATAGCTGTTACCCGCGACTTCGTCGACGTGGAATTTAATATAAAAAAGTGTTTATTCACTTCGCAGAGTTTACGAAAACTTTTCTTCTACTTTGTGAATCTATGTTTCTTTTTTGTTTTATTTTTTTTCTTTGCTTTTTCTTGAGCAATGGGTGAAAGGGACGCATGGCCTTTGACAATGCAGTTAACGATTGTAAAATCATTAGGATCAAGACATGAACGGGAAATGTTGCGAATGGCAGCAACCTAATCAAAGAAAAAAGTATGATATAACTGCTATCAATCGTTGAGACAGAAGGCTCACGAAATAAAATAATTCCTATTAATTCCTATTAAATAAAAATAAACCCTATTGAATAAAAATAGTCCCTACTGAGAAATAAATAATCCATATTTGAATTGGATATTTCTCACTATTTCATTGGTTTTAATTTTATTTTCTCGGAATCCTAATTTTTTTTTCTAATAAAAAAGTAGCCTAAGTTATTTCCTATATCATTAGCTGTCTGTCAGTGAAAGTTTTGTCAAAATTGGTTCAGCCGCTTTAGAGATTAGCCGAAACAAACAGACGGACAGAAAGACAGACAGACAGACAGACAAAAATTTTAAAAATTGATTTTTTTCATACAAGTACCGTGTATACTTTTAAATGCATTTAGTAAAAAGCTGTTAATTTCAAATTACAAAAAGACAATTTTTATTTATATGTATAGATGAAAGAATCCGATGATGGATTTAATGAGTTGCCTCAGAACTGTAGTACCAACTAGTAGAAATGTAAGATAATTACGGCAGCAGAATAAAAATGTTTAATATTTTAACATTCTGAAATTATGTAACTTTTTCATTTTATGATATATTTTATTCCCTGTGCACAATAATTAATGTCATACAATAAGAAACTAAACATCTGGCTATTGGGCAGAAAAAAAAACATATTTTGTCAAACAGTGTAATAATTACAATGCTGTTCTTCTTTGCTTAATTGCCTTTCTGCATTTGAAATAGAAAATTTTGAAAATCTAAATCAATTTTATGCAAACATACTGTAACACAAGTATAAAATGTGAAGATGTTACGCACATAGTTGTTATATTACGTAACCTAAGATGGCAGCATAAATCTACTGTAGATAAGAACCTTGTATGTTGAGAGATATTCTTCCACCAACAAGTGCGATCGGTCGACTTTCAACTTTGTTGTGATTGTGATCTAGTAAAAGGTAAACTTTCTGTTTTTTGATCATATCAATAAATATTGAATAAATTTCTATTATATATTTATCTCAAGTAAAATACAAAAACAAGTGTCACATTAATTGTAAGGTAATAAAATATTTTGAATGTTGTACGATAGTAAAATTTTTTGAATAATTTGTTTTATTTTGATATGTGCGGCCCACCTCAGTTTAGTAAATTTTTACTTGGCCCACCAACCGATTTGGGTTGGGCACCCCTGGTATACTCACTAACTTTGTGGTAACCAGTAGTGTATACAAACCAGTGGTGTACACAAATAAACAGTAGTGTATACATAATACCTCTACTTATTTAAAAGGAAAAACGAACGTAGACGAAAGTGACGAGATGTAAGCTTTGTGCAAAAAATTAAAACCCTATATTAAAACCCTGTATTACCCCCCTATGGATGTAATTTAAGCCGCAAAATCCACCCTTTTGTACACCATTGTCTAACTTTTCTCTTTACACTGTGAAATAATTGAAAAACGTAACAATAAAGTGAAAAATATGCATCACTTAGTTTCATTTCTAAAGTGACACTATTTGATGTCAATATTGTGATATATTTTTGAAATATAGCAATATTAATAAGTTGAATAAAAATATCAATTATATTTTGAAAACTGGTTTGTCATAACTAAATAATGAAAAAGAAATATATAAGCTACAGTAAATCTTATAGAATCGTTAAAAATAATAGGCAGCATTTTACAACTTTTAATTATTTTCTACCTCTCAATTTAGCGGCTATTTATTTATTATATTCCGAAACAATCTTCCACGCATTCAAACTATAAAATTCTCAAACAAACGCAATCATTCGTTAAATTAAAATAAAGATAAAAGAAAAAGTTCCAATTCTTCCATTACCATCGCGAAATGTGGGCGAAAAAGTTATTTTTTAAAAAAAAACGACTTCTCGAACGTATTGGAAAAATACCGTTTTAATTACGCTCTAATTAACAAAAGTCTCAATTCGAGAATAGTTCTAATTTCCTTCCGAACCTTTTCCTTTCTTATATTCGTCGACCAATTCTATGACGGACTTGATTATTTTATAATTGGTGCCGTCTGATTCAATGCGTATTGTTCGTGGAAGGAGACGATCTAATTTCTTTGATCCCAGTTCAAATTAATCTTCCTTTTCAATTCGAGCCATTTTTCCTTCCTTTTGTGCCTTCTGGAGCTCAGACATTTTATTGCCTATCGAATTTTTGCCTTTTTATCTTATCCTCCGTCTGCTCCGTCTCAAAATATGAGCCAAGGAAGAATGGATATCGAGGTATTGAGAAGTCGTTTAAAAGAACCACCTGGAGTTTTAATTAAAATTCTTCAAATAAAAACTGAATCCAATGTTCCTTAATTAAATCAAGCGAAATTACTGCAGACGAGTGATCACAGCTTAATTCTCCATATATTTTTTTTTCTTTTCTTCGGATGGTCACATCTGCAATGAAGTGAAAAGGTAGAAGATTCAAATTGTAGATGAATGGGAATTAATTCGAGATTATGGTCTGATTTAAATGTCGTAAAGGTTAAGATAATTCACGTCACATTTAAAACAAATGTAAAATTTATTCATTTGTAATAGCGGCTTGCTTATTTAGCAGCTGTAATGCACAAGAGTAGTTTTGTTATTGCAATTGTTTATGTCTTATCAAGAATATAAGAGCTGAATTTAAAATATAATATAGGAATAAAAGGATTGTTTGTGTGCAAATGACCGATAATGTAGCGTGCGCAATCTCATACCCAAGTTAGTTTCTTTCTCAAAACATATTCAAAGCTGTTTTCTTTACTTTCCTGCCTCCTCTTTGCGGTGTAAATGTGATATGCAGATAATTTATTTTTATGCACAAAAATAAGTATTTTTCAAGTGTAAATGGTTAGCTGATATTTACATTGCTAGGGTATGATTTATATTATGTTTAATTAGTCAGATGACCATTACTGTTGCCTAGATTCAGATGCATACTTACTATTGAAAATTAATTATCATCGAGAGATGCTTAATTAACAACGTTCAGTATACGTTGAATTCAAATTGTCCGTTCCAGAGGGAAGAATCAGGAGGTTGTTTTTTTTAAAAAAACTCAGGGTCGGGAGAGCCTGCAAATCTTTTGGTGCTTATTTGGATTAATTATTGTAGGTTACATAACTGTTATTCCCCTTCCCACTTTCAATAAGCCAAAATTTCTCATATTGTGAGGTGCGTTCCTCTAAGGGAGATAACCCTATGAGAGGGGTGTGAGCATATTGATAAAGTAAAAATAAAATATTTTTAAACATTATTAATTTACTGAAAGGAAACGAAACAAAATGCATTATTATGCAATAAAAAATACACATTTACACTGATACACACTGTTATAATACACTTGTAAAAATGTATCAGTACTGCACAATGTATTCGATAATAAATTTATCAATACTAAGTTATTGACAGGTTTAATAATTACCTGTAACCCAGCATGGTTTTTTCATGTATAAAATTATATACAGAATTTAATACTTATCTTGATAATACTTATAAAAGGGCATTATTATTGAATTCAATACATTTCTTTTGTATTTAGGGGGAGGGGAGCGATGAAAATTATGATTGAAAATTGAGTCTCAGATATTAAAGTTTGAGAAACACCGGAATAAGCCTATAAATCAATACATGTTTAAATTATTACTTATGTAACTATATCTTAGTGTTAAATGTCATGTACACTACTTATGATGTCATATCTGGTTTCAGTTACAATTTTACGAATGCGGAACCCTCGGGATAGGATAGTCAAACTTTTGGGTTGGATAGGCCAACCATAAACACAAGAAATGAATAATAAAAAACCGGCACAAATTGTATACTTGGGTTATCATTGATAACAATTATTTTTAACATAATAGTATAGTTAAGTATGATAATTATTCAAATGGCGTCCACCAATAGTCGACGATCATGTATGTGAGCATTCAATAGGTTCTATTTAGCACATAATTTATTTGATATACAAGACTCCTAAATCTGTAATATACACTGCTGGACAATTGCTAAGGACGGATCACAAATTGCTATGTAGCATTACATTAAGCGAGACATGAGGCCTAGTAGGATAAAATGTAGTTGCCACACTGTTCAGACATTAGAATAAAGAATATTTATTGTTCTGGAAAGTACAAAAGCTGTGAAACATCTGAAAGAAAAAAAAATGTTCATTTGATCTGCGTACGGAGAAATGGAACAATGCATCTAAAAGTCAGCAGGCACCTTAAAGAAAGGTATCAGTACGGGATATGTCCACCGTGGAGTGTGATGCAACATTCCACACGTCGTACCATACTTTGCACAACATTACCGAGCAGCTGTTGAGGCAATTTATCCCATTCCTCTGTGAGTGCACAGATGAGGGTGTTCTTGTTTGTCGGAGGATCGTTTCGACCAGCAACTTGTCTCCCCAAAGCATCCTACACATTTTCAAAGGCGTTTAGATCTGGAGAACGCGCTGGCCATACGAGACGTTGAATAACCTCGCTGTCTAGACAATCCTGAACCGCGAGTGTTCGATAACATGTTGCGTTGTCGTCCATAAAAACAAATTTATCACCGACAGCACCACGGAAAAGACGAACATGAGGAAGTAGAATTTCATCAATGTATCGTTGGCCCGTCAGTCCCATTCGCAACCACATGTAGGCGCGTGCGGCCATTGATCATGATGCCGGCCCACACCATGATACTGCATGTCGGATATCGGTCTTTTTCCTGGATATTTTCTGGACGAAAAGCAGTACCACTCTCGCGCCAGATCAGTTGGCATCTACAATCCGATGACAGACTGAACCTACTCTCATCTGAGAATAGTACGCATGCCCAGTCCTGTTCAATCCAATTGTGATGCTCACGACACCATTGCAAACGGGCAGTACGGTGCTGTCTGGTCAATGGGGCACACACAACAGGTCTGCGTGCGTATAGTCCTCCTCCCCTCAAACGTCTGGCAACAGTTTTTCGGGAGATCTGCTTTCCTGAGGCAGGAAGAAACTGATTTGCCACCTGCTGAGCTGTGGTGGGCCTCTTCCATTTTGCTGATAGGACGATAATTCTGTCTTCTGCAGGCGTCGTACTTCTAACACGACCTCCCCCGTGTCGTCTACTACGCATTCCAGTAATTTTAAATGAGTTCCACAGCCGTGAAACAACGTTGTGAGCGATGTCGAACTCCCTGGCAACATCTGTTATTTTTCGCCTTTTTTTTGTTCTTTCCAATAATTCGGCCACGCATAAAATCATCTATGTGATGTCGGAAAGACATGCCAAAAATTTTAAGTTCGTCTATTAAATCTTTCCTGTAAAATTTTGACTTGAAACAACAACTGTCCACACGCGTCAAAACCTTTAAAGCTCTTATGAACGCTATCACGTGATGAACAGACGTGGAAAAAAAATTTGCATACCCATACTTCTTCTTACTAATATCCCGCTCTTATTCTAATTTTCCACATTTTGCTTCCTTTCATTTTGTGGTTGCTATGGATGATAGTGTTATCCGTCCTTAGCAATTGTCCAGCAGTGTATTTCCTAAATCCAAGGTCCATGTTATTCATGTCAAAACACAGTATTCCAAAAAATTTTTCTGGTATTTTATTAGAACCCCAAACTATATAACATATAGAACCACATTATAAAATCAGACGATGACGTTACAGAAATCGGTTAAATAAAAATAAATTGGTACACAAATTATCGTTGTCACAGCTCCAAACATAATAATTAAATCTTTTCTCGCTTTTTTTAAACGATTTGAATTTCCACTTCGGATAAGGAAGATGAGCTCCAAATTCCCTATCATAGGGATTGCCAAGAATCCTGAAGGCACAAATCGGAACAGATGAAAATACTTGGCATTCATGAAAGGGAATTTATCTGAACATTGATATTAACAATCATGTATAGAGTATTTGGATGTAAAAAAGCCCAGTGTGTGTGTCAACGGTGCTATAAGTTAACAATTTTAGTTTCCTTTTCGCGTCTGTTGTATTTCTGCCTCAATGTGACGTTTATATTCATTTATACAACAATAAGAAATGTTTATTGCTATGTGTTTTAACAACGCTATAAAACTAACATAATGATTTAGGAAATCCTCTACCACGAGCTCCTATTCATTCATGTTCAAGCTATGATATCAAGAAAATATTTTGTGAGGAATAATCTTAAGCGGGTGGATTTTCTACAATTAAAATCAAACTGAGTTTAAAAGCCTTCAAAAGAGTCCATGAAAATATGCCAAGAGAAGTGCATTTTTATCTAACTCTATGAAAAAAAATGAAGAAAAATTATAGAAAATCTTAAGAGTTAAGAAAACATATGTGGCTGAGAATTGCCGTACTTGGACACGAATGAATGACAATAGCAAAAAAAAAAAAAATATATTTTTAAAAGTTTATGCTCAAAGAACAATTAGTTTCAAAATATTGCATTAGCATAGTTAATGAAAAAATCACTTCAAATTAGACACTGTCTCAAATGCTAATGGTAAAGATACTAATGGAAAAATATATTGAGGTGTTTAAAGATATACAAAAACTGTTTTGTGAAAGTATCGTAATGCTGCAGCTCAACTGATTTAAGTACATTTGATTACTTTATCGGTTTAACTAGTATAAAGTTAGCCATTAAAATAAAAGTACTATTATTCTATTTCGAAATTTAGGTTTTAATTATTGTTAATATTGTTATTAAAGTATTTAACAATAATAGTAAAAGAGAGCATCACATTTTTTTTTAATTTTCACCTAATAAAGGATATTAAAAGTATTTATTGCACATACTGTTGAAAAACTGAAAATTAAAATTAACTGTCAAATTACTCCTTAAATTTTAATTTTATGACTTATCATGAAGTATAAAGTAACCTTAACTTTTCACTTTTTAACATCACGCACAGGAATTTCAGAATAAGTTATTAATTTAAACACCTTTAAAACTTACTTTTACCTTTACTAATATATTTTAAACGTTTACTTTTACCTTTACTAATACCTTTTAAACTTTTACTTTTGCCTTTTTTTAATACCTGTAAAAATGCTATTATTACATTAAGAACAGACTAAGTGAAGCAAAAAAAGTTGCATTGTGTTAATCCAGCATTCATACCCAAAACTGAAATCATATCTAAATCGCATATTATTCAAAACATATGAACATGCATTGAGGACAAGAAAATTAATTTATCAATCAATATCTGAGAAATGAAATCTATACTTTTTAATGGAATTCTTGATTTACTTATCAGTACACTCATTCAATAGTTTTCAAATCTAGGTGTTTTTAAAACTATATCAATATTTTATGACTAATTTAAACGCAATAAATATGTAATATTAAATTAATGCATGTATTAAGTTACATTATATATAGAGAGAGTAAGAAGCGTACAAATTTCCCCTCCTGAGCTTAAGTTTTCGCACAAAATACATGAAATAAACATTTTTAATATTCTTAGAATTCAATAATTTCGACGTCCATGAAAATAGATTACATAACAATAAAATATCTTTATAAGTATCCCTTATCGAATATAACATTTATACTCCCTACCGTATTTATCATTTGATTTATTGAGGCTATTAGTTGATCTCTTATATGCGTTTTGTGTGTGAAATATGTGTAATATTATAACTTAAATAAAATTATTATTGCTATAACTACTAAATGTCTATGGTAATATTCCACAAAGAATTTTGTAAGATCATTTTTTTCTTTTAAGATATGGCATTCATGGAAAAAATATGCAATGTTTTTTGCTGCAATATTTTATAACAAAAAATAACTATTGGCTGTTTTAATATTTTGTTTAGTAAGGTTTCATGTTTTTAAAAATGACTTTAATCCCATATCTTATGTTCATATTTTACATTTCTTGTAAATTAAAATCTATATGTTATCTTGATGTTATTGGGAACTTTATAATCACGTGAAGTTTTTTTTTATATTCCAATAGACTCTAATATGGACTTTTTCTAGGGCTTACCTAAAAGGTACTAAGGTATTACCACTAAAATGAGATTGATTCACAGAGGAATAATAATTTACAAGGATGTTTTTTTTCCACTAAATACAAAAATTATGAGTTCAAATCGTATGTGAATCTGTAAATAACTTATTTCTCCATATGCTCTAAATATTTCGGTAATATTTTAATGTTGTCCAAAATATAGAATTTTAAAAGTTGTAATCGTAATTTATATTTTTAGAAATATCGAGCTGTATGGGAAGTTATAAAGTTATGTATTGTATTTGTTACTATGCGAAATGCTAATCGCAAAATACTAAATGACAATTTCTGAATAGAAAAGCTCGCCTTAAGAACCTTCAACAGTTCCATTCGTTTGAGTGTTGAACACATAATTCTATCTATTTTGTTTTTAAAGGATATTTTATTTAAGTTTGGAATTTTTCTTCTTTTTAAGCAAAAAAGAAATAAAGTAAGTACTTAAAATTATATGAATAAGTGATGATGGATGGCGCTAAACTACATTGAGCTGTGATATGCCAAACAATATTTTAAAATATAACAAAAACTTTCAAAATCCAATTGAAAATAAATGATGGAAACATTGTGATTAAGTCAGGTATACTTAAAAAGATACAGTTCTCGTTAACAAATTTTAATGTGAAAGTGTTAAAAATGATTTTTATACAAGAAAATGGAATTACATTAAATATGAAAACGATAAAAAGAATCATTTCCAGATCTGACGTACCATATCTGTAATGATTTGTCTACATCATAGAAAATCACGCCTTTTTTTCTGATGCTTCGTGTGAAAGTATATTTTTTCTCGGTTAATGGATATCATTCAATTCTTACTATTAACTCACACTACCTATTTATTTATTTATTTATCTTGGTTGAATTTTCAATCGTTAATAAAATACACTTGAAAACACTCAATTGAGCTGAAATCTTATATACATGATTTTATTTTGGATGACAATACAATAATTTAATTATAATTAATAAAAATTAATTGTTTAAAACTAATTATTTAAAGAATTACAAACACAGCCACGTTGGCATCATTTTTGGTGACTTAGCGACCCTTTTGGCGACGTGTGTCAAAACTTGAAAAGGTTTTTTCCTCGCGTTTTAAGGCATTCAGTTGAACTGAAATTTTATATACACTATTGTTTTGGATGACAATACGATACTTTAATAATAATTAATAAAAATTAATTAGCACTTAATGTTGTGATTTTGTCATATGTATATACATATTTATATTAATTGTAACTATTTAATAAAAAGTAGCTAAAATAAAAAATTTCTTTGATGATCTAAGTAGGAATTGACTTAAATTTTTTTTCTATATTACTTGTTTTTATATTTAGATTTTCGATTTATTTCCTATTATAAGAAATGAATCAAGGATTTTTATTTAAAATTCGTTTTTTTTTATATTGTGTTTCGAAACTTGAAACTTGATAGATGTGGTTGAAAAAAGTTTATAATTAGGTATGAAGTATTAAGTATAAAGCAAATGACTAACTTCAAGCTTACAGGGCAGTGCGTTTAGAAAATGTTGAAAGAAAAGATCGTGCTTCAGTTTATAAAGACAGTGGAGTGTAAATTACTAGACGTGTACGCTTCAGAATCAGACATAGCAATAGATGACTGAGATACAGATGATATAGGATAGGTTTCATAATACCTATACTATCATCTGTATCTCGGTAATGATAAATTCAAGAGGCTCTCTGTGTTTATGTGGACGATGCCCACATCGTCCTTAACACTTCGTCTCTTAACAACAAATGCAAGGAAAGATATACACTTGGTATAAAAGAGAGGGGTTGTAGATGAAAATGACTTTAAGAGGACTAGGTACTCCAAAACTAACCAGAGTATCGTTTCTTAAATTTTTATTTAGTCATATTTTTTGCATTATTATCTTTCGATTAGTTTATCATTTGTGTTTGTCGAGAAATTAGAAGTTGGAAAAAACTTCATTTGAGAAATGTAAACAAACAAATTAGACAATTCGACCACGCCCCTTTTTTAGATAAATTAGCTCTTAAAAAAGATTTTTAAGAAAAAAATATATTTTAAAAAGAATAATAACAACTATAAAAAAGAAAAAAAATTATATAAAGTAGGATATTTCTGAGGTATTACAGTAATGCTATTTTTTTTCTTTGTGAAATGTGTGCTTGTAAAGTTTCTCAATTAAGGCATTTTAAATTAATAAGTTTATAATTTCAGTTCTTATTTCTCATATTTTTTTCATACAAATATAATATTTCAATATTATGTGAAGAAAAAAAACTAAAATTTCGGTCATGACAGAAAAAAAAATTAACAATTTACTTGAATTTTCTTTGCATTTAATACCCTCTAAAAATTGATAATTTATAAAAAATTATACGCTCAAATAACATGAAAATGTAATTATTTTAAAGAAAAATAGGTAGCCAATTTCCTAAAGTGGTATTTTAAATTTATAATGATTATTTTTTTTCAGAACTATTAACTTTAAAGTTGTTTTCCTTTGTTTGTGTTTTTTATATATATTAGTGCATTCAAACTGCTGCTCCTTCCCCAATTATTTACCAATCACTTCCATTCTTTCCTTGTGTTATATATTATGCATGTAACCAAATTAGAGCTCCTGTAAACCTTTTTTAAACTGAAATATAGGAGATTTGAATTTTCGTTGAATTTTATCATGCATATCAACATTTTATTTTTTCTCTAAAACTAATTAAGTTATTGTAAAAGCAATCCCTAAATTTTCTTATAGAATATCCTTAATAATATTACCAAAAAATTCAGATAAAAAATTAATAATTACATAAGGAGTAGGATTTTCTGTATTTTTTCTGTAATTTTGTTCTTTAAAAAAATTCAATTTTTAAAATTGTGTGGATATGTGTGTATATATATATATAATATAATATGTGTAAAATTCTGTCTCATTTCATTCTCTTGAATAGAAATATAATATGAAATAATAAAAAATAGTTTTTAAATCATAAATAAAAAAAATGTTCAAAGGGTACACAGGCGGAAAATGGGTTAAGTGATTTAAAATTTAAATAAAAATTTAATTTAAAATTTAGCACCTTAGGCGTAAGTTTATAATACCTATGTTATTAAAAGTTTTCGAACTTTTAAATAGGAAATATTTTAATTATTTTTTTAATTTTTTGTACTTGTTTTTCCATATTCCATTTCTCACAATTGGATCCAATTGTAAGCAATTGATACACTACGGCTCCAGATTGCAATCAGTGAAGGCATGTTCAACAAATGCACATATAGAGCATATTAGTCTCTCGTTACATGAAATTTGTGTATATTTGAATCTCTGATACATGAATAGAAACAGGGAGACATTTATTATGAAAAAGAATATACAGTACTCCTGGCGCTAAATTGATTCTTTCAATCAGCAATTTGGCATTTAAGGTAGCCTGCAATAATCATACTTGCAAATATAAAACAAAATGAAAATGTGCGTTGAAATTAATTGTTTGATTTGAAAACTTGCATTTGTTCTATAGTATTTCTTCTGACTAAATTTAAACACTAATCATAAAATGCCTCGAAGAATCTGTTTCACTGGAGTGGAGCAGGTCAGGTTCCGACATGACAGCTTGACAGGAATTAACCTTTTGGGTTCCTAGCAGCGTGATCACGCTGTTGAGATTTTATGTCGAGAAAACCCAGTACACATTTCGAACATTATTGACAACTGACTTTGCGTTACCGATTGTTGAAGTCGTGCACTCAGGTTTACTAAAGCAAGTACATTGTGCAGCTCTTTTTAATGTAAATAGTACCTTTTACAATAGGTAAAACAATACTATAGTGAAAAATGAACAAAGTACTATTGTGCCACTTGGCATTTCTCCATATAAAATAAAACAAAGGCTATAGCACTGGTGTTTTCATACTCAATCTGAGAAAGCGTTGTTACGCTGTTTGGGATTCTTCGAATGTGTTTTTTCAGTAATCCAGCGTTTCTCAAACTGTGGGGCGCACCTCCCTAGAGGGGCGTGACGACTTTACAAGGGGGGCCCGAGCATATTGAAAAGTCGAAAACAAATGATTTTAAAAAAAATATTTATTTACTGAAGGTAAACAAACAAAATACATTCTGACATAATAAAAAATAAAATACACATTTACACTGATATTATACACTTATAAATATATCAGTATATACTGCGCAATATATTTTACAAATTATTTAACAATACTTCGTAAAAACAAGTTTTATAATTACCAGTGATTCCATGGGCGCCAAATTAGCATTTATTCTGATAATTTTTACAGTTTCAATTTAATTACTTTATTGCCAATTTAAAGTTATGCAATTCGCTCCCCAGTGCCACCTTTTTCCAGGTATTGAGACGGAAATTTGCAATAAGCAGAATCTCTGAAATGAGTAAATCCTTCCCAAACACTGCCAATGTCCTTTTATTGCATTCTAAAGCCTTCGGAATTTTTTTAAGGCTAACAGTGCTCAAAAAAGATCGTACTTCTGAAAGACGTATATATCCGTCCGGAGCAATTCACGCTTTAACTGAGCCATATGTTTATATACGCCGGTGACACTTGAGAGTTTAAAGTCGTATTATAGCTTTAGCTTCAAAGTATAGCATCAATGAATTCAATACATTGTTATTGCATGGAAGGGGGGGACGCGATGAAAGCTCAGATTGAATATTGGATCACAAGCATTGAAAGTTTGAGAAGCACTGTAAACCCATTGGATTTAAACAATTAAGACATTCGAGAGGGCTTTAGTTACAGGAGATATGAGAAATACTTTTGCCGGTAAAAATATATTTAGTTTATTGAAGAGAGGCACTTTTCCACAAATAAATCATTTAATCTTAATTTTGTTAAATGTAGAAACTATACATATTCATTTTATGCTTTCTGAATAAAAATGTAGATTTACGAAACATTCCGTTTCTTGTTAAAGAAATAATTAACAATCGCGAATGAGTAGCAATCTAACTGATATTTAATTTAGGTAAATAAAGTCGTTTACTTGGGCACAAAAGAATTTGATCCATATGTGAGAGGATAGGGAGGTATTATGGTCAACTAGTAATAGCCAAACTCAGCACTTAGCTAGAGGTCATCCAGGGTATAGCATTGCAGCATTAGGATAAGAATCCGACGGGAAAGTTTGAGCTGTAGCGCTAGCACTGAGGGAATTTCCCCTTGAGGATTCCTAAGAAGCCACGAAAGGACTTATCACCAGAACTTCTCACTTGCTGATTGACAGATGCCGTTTTTTTCTGCCATTAATCTACCGCAGGGATTTCAAACTCAAAGGATAGCTTGGGCCTCAGAAACAAGGTTTAATTTTAGGTGGGCCACAAAAAAATCAATATTTATAGAAAAGTAGGTTTATTTCGAATAATACGTTACAATAAACACACACACACACATATATATAAACAAGAACAATTTAATGTTTACGTCCTGGCACTTGATATATCTTCTCTGCTACTAACTTGGCTGGTAATTGTTTTTAAAAGTCGGGAACACCCTCGTCCATGAGTTTTGCCTTTAAATTTGAGTCTCACTGAGTCTCGATCTTGAGTCTCACTTGAGTCACCACCATTTGCATATGACTGGGTATCGAGTCTATTTATTGAGAAAATCAAACAAAATTCTGCTCCCAAAGAAGTAAAATCTTTAAATCTTGATTTGAAATTTTTTTGCGTATTTTTGACACAATACAATATCAGCCAAACTTGATTTGTTCATGTTGCACGTCGGGAAGTGCATTAAATCATTTTTCAATTGTTTTTTCTAATGTACTAGCTTATATTTGAATGTTTTAATTATGTCAAACATGTTGGTAATGATCTGTTCTTTTTCTTGTAACGATAAATTTAAATCGGTTATGTATTTGGGTTTGTATCAACTATGAATGTAATAAATCTTGCAACCACATTGGATCAAAAAACAAGTTTGTGTCTTGATTTCTAGTTTTTAAAAACTGGCATATTTCTTCTTTCAAATCCCAGAATTTCTTGTGAATCTTGCAGCAAGATATCCAGAGTACATAGGAATAGTAGGACAAAACTGAATATGAATTATCTAACACATTTAAAAACAGCAGAAAATTATCACTATTTTAAGCTTCAAGATCAACATTTTTCTTGTCTGAAAAAGTCAATAACCTAACACTTGACATACTTTAGATATTATTTATGCTTAAATACCAACCATATTTATCTAATTGTGGTACATCCAAAATAAACATAGGCATTTTGTTTAAGGCTACAGTGGATAGTTAAAATGTGGAAAATTGACTAAAATATCGAAAAAAAATTTTTGACTTATTTTAATATTATATTTGCCTCTCTATCAAACGCAAAAAAAAAATTTGGTTTCATGCATTTTTTACTGAGTTATGGGGTAGTTCCGATTCAGTCATCCATGACCACGCCCCTTTGTTTACATTCTGATGTCATGCTGACAAAGCTGCCATGTACTTTGACAGTACGAATTTTATTTACTGTAGACATAGCCTCTCTAATTTTTATTTTTAAATGTTAATTTATCAAGGTCTGGATGGCAACAATTTGTTTTAACTGTATCTGAGACCTAAATAGAGGAGTGGATCAAGGCAGCGCTCTGCACCCAGATAAATTTTTGTAATGCAGTGCTATCGCCATCTGTTGTCCAAAATATTATTTATTTTTGTGAATATATCATGATTATTTATCAAACCTCAGTTTAATTTGCAATTTTATTTAGTTAATGAAATTAATTTATTGTATTATTAAATAAATATCATTGAAAAAGCCAAATTTTTTTAAATTATGTAAATTTCATTAAAATATCTACACTTTGCATAAAGAATCTGTTTCAATTTTTCATATTTAGTGTTTTGTTTGTTCAGAACTGTTTATGGTAATTTTATCAAAATTAGAGCTTAAATTTCTGTTTTATAGCTAACCTTTTAATTCTTGAGACCTTTCCCTTTTGGTTTGTATGTCCCACTTCGACAACAGTGATAATTCATCACTATTTCTCCATTTTAAAGTGTTTTATAACCTCGCTGTCTAACATATTTTGACATAGTCTTGTTTTCTTCTTCTTTCCATGTAACAAATTCTATAATGTTAATTAAAAGAAGGTTTACATTTACTAATATAAAATTATGTAAACTTCAGTAGAAAACATTTATACGTAAATGTATAAAATTCAGTCTACTACAGTGAAAATTTATAAACTAAATGTTTTTTTAAATGCAGCTATTCATACCACTGAAAGTATTTAATTCCTTCAAAATCTCTTCATTTACATCACACTGTTGGTGATCATGAATATTTTTAAATTCATTTTCAAACAGAAAGAGCGAGAGAAGACTTGATTACAAAATGAGGAGATTAAGTCTCTGCTATGCACATTCATTTCAGAAAACAATAAGTATGCAAAAATTGATTACAGAAAATAAAAAAAAACAGATTGACTAATTAAAATAACAAGAAAGATAACAAACAATTAACAAAATAAAGCAAAAAAGAAACAAGAAACCAGAAATAAAATTAAATGCAATAAATATAAAATGCAAAAGCACTTCCGCAAAAATCGCTCGACTAATACAGGGATACAAAAATAGCAAGGCAATCAATTATTTTAGTTTCCATATTTCGTAACAGATGGCGCTAGAACTGCATTAAAAAATCTAACTGGGTGCAGAGCGCTGTCTTGATCCACTTTTCTAAATCGGCATTATTTGTTTATAATTCGTTCGAACTTGTGTTTGCATTTTTCGTTGAATTTTATTCAAACTTTATATTGATTTTACAAAACAAAAAGTTCTTTTCAGAACTAAAGTTCATTTTAAATTGCCTTTGTTATTTAAAATTTTGTTAATGGATCTTATATCATCGAGATATAGAAAACCTAAAGGTCGTCCTACCAAAAGGAGAAAGATGTTGGCTGAAAATAGCAAAAAGCGATAGCAGAAATCTTCTAAAACTGTTGATGGAAAAAACAGTAATAGCATGGTATTGCAGAGAGATACATTATCTGAACCGAGTACATCTTCCCAACCTGAGGCAAGCTATATTTTCACCCACAAGGCTGTGTTTTCTGAACTATTACAGAAAGTTTCTTGTAAATATTGTACAAACTGTACCCTTGTTATAAAACAACACCATTCCATGGGGTATTCTACAAAGATGGAACTCTTTTATGCGAATCACATGTCATGAAAGCTATGAAAGTGTTTTTTCAAGTTTCCAAGAAGAGGCCGAAAATTCACATGATATAAACAGCAAACTGGTGAGTGCCTTCCTATCCATAGGCAGAGGGCATGCTGCTTTGGAAACGTTTTCATCTGTGCTCAACATGCCAACAATGGACCGAAAAACATTTGCCAAATGCATGCACAACTTATCCGTGAAAAACAAAGAGGTGAAGAAAAAAATGCTCGAAATGTCACGTCAAGCTGCTTGAGAAGCTCACGTAAAAGTTGATGCCGCTCTAAAAAATCAGGAAATAATTGATGTGAATGTGTCATATGACGGTACTTGGGAAAAGCGAGGACATACATCTAACCTAGGATTAGGAATAATCATCGATATCCTTAGTGGACTTGTCCTTGACTTTGAAGTATTGTCGAAATACTGTCATAATTGTGTAGTTGCTGCTCGAGATATGGGAGTCGATAGTGCGGAGTTTCACATATGGCAAAAAGGACATGCGGATGAGTGTGACAAAAATTTTGATGGAACTTCTGGAGCCATGGAGATGCACTCTGCACTAATTGTGTGGAGGCGATCAATTAGTGATTGCCAAATGAGATTCGTTTTCAAGCTGAGTGATGGTGACTCAAAAACTTTTCATATTTTGTCGGACAATAAAATATATGGTTCTGGTATAAAACTCGAAAAGGAAGAGTGCCTGAATCATATTGCAAAGAGGCTTAGCACACCGTTACGTAACAAAGTGAAAGAATGGAAGGTGAAAAAGTGACTCTTGGTGGGCGTAAGCAGGAAAGCCTTACAGATAAAAACATCACAAAGTTGCAAAATTACTATAGAAAGGCAATAAATGATAGTCCCTGATACTGATAAAATGAAAACTGCTATATGTGCCAGCCTGTTGCATTGCTCGTCAACTGACAAAAATCATATGCATGATAAGTGTCCTGAAGGGGAATCATCATGGTGTTTCTATAAAAGAGCTATAGCCAAAGGTGAAACCCCAGGGTCACACAGTTCCATGAGAACTTACTTGTCACCAAAAGTAGTGGAGAAAATTATGCCTGTTTATCAACGTTTAGCTTCAGACACCATTCTTGAAAGATGCGTAGCAGGCAAGACGCAAAATTCGAATGAAAGTCTGCATAGCTGCATTTGGCGAAAATGTCCAAAAGAGGTATTTGTCTCCAAAAGGAGGCAGGAAATAGCAGTAACGGATGCCACCGAAAAGCACAATTTGGGCTATGTGAAATCTCTTGAAGCGAAAGAGGACTCATGCCTAAATGACAGTTTTTATTTGACTATTGCAGAAAGACAAGATAAACGACGCATTTCTCAGAATATTTCTACGAAACAAAAGAAAAGGAAAAGAAATGCCACGAATACAAATGCAGCCTATAGGGCCGGTGCTTTTTAATTTTTTTTATCAGACTTAGCAAACAGTTTTCTTGTTATGTGTAATTAGATTTGTTATTTTTTTGAATTTTTGTAATTTAATTGTATTGAAATACTTTATTTTTACTCATTGTGATTAATGAAATATATTATCTGGTTGATGAAATAATAATGAAATACATTCTGTTAATTTACTTTAGATTTTATTGGAATGTTCTTGCTTACTTCAATTTTTATCACTATATATATTACATGTCAATGTGACTGTTACAATAAATATTGCAGAATCTTATACATATATTCTATGTTTATCTTATCTTTATGATATTAGTGTTTTTCAAATTTATATGAATGTCTTATACTTTATTTTTACTCATTATTATTAATGAAATATATAATATACTATCTGGTTGAGATAAAACAATGAAATACATTCTGCTAATTTACTTCAGATATTATAAGAAAGTTCTAGCTTACTTCAATTTTTATCACTGTATATACCACGTGTCAATGTGACTTACAATAAATATTGCAGAACCTTATATACATATATTCTGCATCTATCTTATTATTGTATGATATTAGTGTTTTTCAATTTCAAATTCATATTTATATTTTTAATTTAAAAAAAAAATAAGTTAAAGCTGTTTTTCTCAGAATCAAAAATTTGCCTCGAAACCATAACTCAAAATGTTCCATGCGTTGCAATTTTTGTCGAATTATAACAAAACTTTTCAAAAGTATTCATCTAATGTATACTTATAAATTCTTGGATGCATTGTAGTAATAGTGATAGGGTGAAAGAAGAAATTAAAGTTTTTTATGTAGGAAATCTTCAAAATTCTTGAAATTTTTATATAAAAATTTGCGTTTACCCATATTTTGTAAATTATGATATAAAACATTACATTGTATGCATACATTTGTAAAGAATTGCTTAAAGCAGTTAAATAAGTGAAAATATGAAATTTAAAAAATAAACGCATGGAACGTTTTGAAATTTCTAAATTTTCGTTAAAAATTTTTTTTAATTTTAAATTTCTTAAAAACTAATCATTTTTTTCTCACCAAATTTTTTATATGGTTTTAGTTCTAAGTTACGTACAGCCAGTAAAAGTTTGAGGCATGTTTGTAAAAAAATTTTAAAAAATATTTTTTTACTGTCCACTGTAGCGTTAATAATAGCGAAAAAGAACATAGTTAAAAAACCCATTTAGCAAATTCTACCTTATTATTATTTTGTGTTGGTTTGTTATTTTATTACATATTTTTATTTATGTAGTTAATTGAGTGCGGAATATTGGCCGGGCCACAAAAAAGTTCGTTGCTGGTCACGAATTTGACATCCCTGACCTACTGCAAAGCGTGGGCCTAAAGAAACGCACAAAAAATAACCTCAGGACATGTGGAATGTCGAACTAACTGTTTTAGTCATTGTAAAAACACTGAAATAAAATAATGTGTGAAAAAAAGAACAAATATAACTAAGATCAACTTATATGTGTTATTCAATATGAATAATCAACAATCCACAATAATTAATTGCAACATCGTGCGAATACACTACGGGCCGTTAAAATTGCAACACCAAGGAGGCGACATGCTGTAGACGTGAAATTTAAACGACAGGAAGAGGGCGGTGTAACATGCAAAAGATTATCTTTTTAGCACATTCAGACCAAGTAGGTGCCGGTAACGACACCTACAACGTGTTTAAATGAGTAAATTGTTCAGCCCGTTTCTTATACACAAATCGCATTTGAACTTTGTTATCTGGTGAAAAGCTGTTGTGATGCCTCTTGTAAGAAGCAGAAATAAGTACCAGCACGTTTCTGACTTTGATGAAGGTCGAATTGTAGCGTACCGTGGCTGCGGTTTATCGTATCGCAGTATTGCTGCTCGAGTTTGTCGAAATCCAGTGACTTAGAAAAATATGGAATCGAGGGGTTCAGGCAGTAATACAAAACGCCAAACAAGATCGCAATGGCTTCCTTTCACTAGCAACCGAAAAGACAGGCATGTTACCCGCACGGACTTAATGGATCATGCAGCCACGTTAAGAAGCGATGAGTCAGGAATCGGGGTAGTTTGCAAGAAAACAAGCATCTGCATCAACAGTTCGACAGCGTTTGCAGAAGCATGGTCCAAAACCTGCCGTGATGGTAAGGAGTGCTGTTGAATACACGACTCGTTCACTTCTTGTTCTCATTGATGGCACTCTGAACAGTGAACGTTGCATTTCTGGTTTGTTACGACCCGTGGCTCTACCTGTTATTCGAGCTCTGTGAAACCCTACGTTTCATCAGGATACTATACAACCGCATGTTGCTCGTATTGTATGGACCTTCCTTGATAAGGAAAATTTTCAGCGGTTGCTCTGGTCTGAACGATCACCAGAACTTTCACCAATAGAAAACGTCTGACCCATAGTTGTTGAGTGACTGGCTCGTCACCATACGACAAGCACTACGTATAATAAGTTGTGGCATCGTGTGGAAGCTGAATGGACATCTGTACCTGTACATGCCAACCAATCTCCGTTTGACTCAACGCCCAGGCGTACAAATGCTGTTATAAGTGCCAAAGGTGGTTGTTCTGGGTACTGATTTCTCAGGATCTATGCACGAAAATTTCTTCAAAATTTAATCACTTTTTATATTTCCAGTATAGTATATTTGTCTAATAAATACCATTTTGTTTTATCTGCATTTCTTCCTGGTGTAGCAATTTTAATGTCCAGTAGAGTAATTTAAGATAAATGTATCTTTAGTGTAGATGTGAATATAGAAAGAAAGGGGGGAGAGGAAATATGATATTATGACAAAAATGAAGGTCGAAAATAGAAAGAAAAAAAAAGAATGACTAATATCCCGGAAAAATGACACCCATGCTTTCTAAATATGTTACGCTGATTCGTTAGATTTGGGTAGTTTATAAAAGTAAAAAGCAAATGAAGCTATTTTTATGAAGTTTCTACTTACAGCAAATAAGTTATATTTATGACACCCACTAAGTACAATGAAAAAGGGTTTGTTTTGACTGTAAACAATTATTATTTAAAAAGCAGTATTTCTTCTTTTTCATGGATGGAAACAAAACTTAAATTAAGAATCGAATGCATATAAATATTAAATAGACACTTTCTTTATATTTGCATTTGAATTAGAAAATCAAAATTTTATATACTTCAACTAATCTTAAATAATGTTGCATATTTTTAAATATAATTTTCAACTGAATCATTTCTGAAATGTTTTCCTCAAAATGTTTGAAGTATTTCTGTTATAATATGTATTATATACATTGAGAGAGACAAACAGGAATTCATACTAATGTAGTCTAAAAAATGAACAATAGGCATTGTAAAAAAAAAGTTCAACAAATTTTACTTAATCAAATTTCAGCAGTAAATATTCAATTAGAACAAAATTAATAATATGTGGCTAAATCTGTAGCATTTCAATGTTTGTATTTTACAATGTACCTACAACCTCACGTGTTCAGTTTCGAGCATTGACTTTGAGGCTGGTATCCACAAGGGAGTCTTAAGTTCTCGAGAATAATAAATGTGAGTGTTTTGTATTAATAACTTAACTTTTGTAATTGCTAAATTAACACTAGAATGTCCGACAGTGTCGATTGGATACCGGAACATGTTTAATTTGTTCTCCTTGCCGCATTTTTGCAAGGAATTTGAATTTTTTCCGTGACTTTTACTCAACTTCCGTGGTGATCTCACAGAAAACGTTTTGCGGTCCTTGGTTAATTGGGAGATATTTTACATCTAAACATACAATACACAGAACGTCCGCTGGTATCGTTTCGACACCAAGGGAATTAATAATTATAAATAACTGTCGCTTAACAAAAGGTAATTCACTAGAGATGGGACGGGCTCACGCGTCTTTTCCTTAGCATGTCCTTTGGGTTCTTTGAGCCAGAATTAATGACAACACTTTTCCAACTAAATCCAAGAAGTGAAGTGTGAATGAAAGATACAAATTAACAAGCTTTTAAATATTGGAACTTAGAGTAAGTGAGATGGCAATTTGTGGCAGTTGATGACAAGTAGAGGAATGTTAATATAGTTCGTGGTTCTAGTTTGGATAAAGTTACGTGACGGTGATTAGAAGTTATAAGTGATAAAGATATAAGGAACCAAGGTGCATATCAGTGCACGCAAGTAAATACAAGATTGCTTTTATGATATTAGTGATTGATTCTTCAGACTACAGCAAGGTACTATTTAATATTAGAATCAGTGATTATATTAGAATTGAGTTTAGGCGATTCGGTTATTGATAGTGGTCCTAGTTAGGTTAAGTCGTTATTATCTATATATATTGTGGGATGCGTATTTTGCCATCGTATTTTCTCTCACATTAATTAGTATAATTTAATTTGTTAGAAAAGTTTAAGGTGAAAATCTTAATAAAGATATATTAAGATTATGTTTCCTTCTAATTCTTTTGTTAATCCTACGCCTCTAGCTCATGCTGATATTCCTAGGGATAATTACCCTAGGGGGGATTATCACAGAGATACTATTATAAAACAAACTTTAATAAGTCCTATCTCTCATTTATTTGACCTTGAAAGCAGTGATGTTGGGTTCACAACGTAAATGAGTCAGTTATATTATAATCATTGTGTCTAAAAGTGCTTCTTTACATAGCATTTACTTATCTGCTCATAAAAAAAACAATTCATTCGGTTTTCGAACCTTGTACAGAGCACACACTATGAAATGATGACTCATAGGGAAGGTCTACGCCCCGATGTACTTGCTAATTTATTGCAAGAGCTTTCTGAGAAGGAATCGGATGTTGGTGAGTTGTCTTGTTCTAAATTAGATTCCGATGAAGACCAATATTGAGTGAAAGTCGCTGCAAAGAATCTAAAGAAAGTTCAGATTAAAATGATAATATTGCAGTAAATTCTTATATTCATGTCATTATGGATATCAATGAGTAGATACTGCATAATAGTAATATTAATGATAGATTTGTGACTTGAAATGTTTTGCGACAAAGCAGTGGTCCAACAAGCTTTGCTAAACATAAAGTCAACGTCAGTTTTTTATGGTATACAGGCTCAAAAAATATAATAATTTCACGAAATAATATTAAAAAAGTCTTAAAACTAAACCCTACTGGACAGTAGCCTTCCAAGTATTTAGTTATTATAATTGTTTTACATATTTTATACCGCGCGGTGTTGAAATAACACCGATGGACGATAGGATACCGGTGGGATCCCGAAAGTTCTTGTGTTAAACGAAAGATACACTAAAATTAATAGATAAAGTCACTACCATAAATTTATTCCTATCTTAAATAATGAATTTATATTTTAATTTTGAAAGAAAGATTCAAAGCATAGCCACGCACACTATTCAAAACCACTCTATAGTCCGGATATGAGATACACTTAGACGGCAATACATCTTAATTCACGAGTTTCTTTCTAATTCACAAATTTTGATCAAAACATCTCTCATGCGATCTCCAATCCACTATTACGCACTCCAATCATAATTTTGCCTCCTTATTTCCTCACATAAGATCTCTTAATAGAAATCTTAATTTACCAATTACGGTTCTTTCATAGACCGAGGTTCTTAAACTCAATTACTAAGTAACCCAAGAGGTTAATTGGAAGGAAAAATCCGTCTGATAATCCACTAATTTGGTTTCTTGAGAAGATATGTTTATTAGGAACTTTTTTTAAAAATGTTTGTAATATCTACATTATAATTTAAAACACAAAATTTTACAATGCTAGAATTTATAATATTTATTGCATGTACTATGAGGCCGTATTGTTGCATGTTGTGTGGTAAAGTCTTATAATAAAAGTTTATTTTTTTTCGAACATAAGTATAGTTAAATATATAAATTGGAATATTTTCTCTTCAGAGTTGGAAATATTTCCTTTGTTGTATTTTTTGTTTGGGTACTCTATTTATATATGTTTTATTCTGTAAGATAATTTATACCATCAAATTCTTATGCTCATAACGAAAAAGCGTGTTTGGGGGGAACAGTTTCCAAAATAAAATTTGAATATTATCTGCTTTTTATATACTCATCTTCTAAAATTGACAGCCATGACAAATGAATGTTATTATGGTCATGAACTTACAGCATAGGTTTGTTTCATCGATTTGTAGGTTTAAATCTGGATGACACGAGCAACCCGTCATACAATAGGTCTAATACTCATTAAGTATACACTCGCTTATTCAGAATCCAGTCGATGGCGAAGTGTGGAAGTTTTAATTTCTTGATTACCTTCTTTTTTATTATTGCTTGCAGCTACGAATATTTCATTGATAGCCCTCTTGTATTGCTTAAAGCCGCGGTTCCAAAACTTTTTTGTCTCATAGACCCCTTGCCATGTGTTTCTGTATGGGTAGACCCCTGCTTAATTAATATTAAATTTTTGCAAATTTATCAATTTAAATGTCTTTTTGACAGCTAGTGCTGCTATTTTAAAAGAATTAAGCTTATAACTAATGAAGTACATAGAGAAAAAGTTTAAAAAGCATTATTTAATTACTTAAATTAAATGTTAATTAATATATAAAATAACTGTTAAAGGGAGTTGGAAACCTCTCTCTCTCTCTCTCTCTATACTGACAATGTTTAATTGGCTGTTTTCGATGTACCTTTTCTCAAAATCTGTTTTATGTACATGCTTGAAATTTTTCTTACTGTTAAAGTATACCTCTGTCATTATACTAAAATGAGATTTTGGCTAATTTTGAATTTTTTAATAAATTATGAAATATTTTATCAAGCATTGCGAAATATGACCCATTTTTTACTTAAAAAATTTGTAAAAATTAAATTTTTGAGTTTTTTACAAAAAGCTCATTTTAGTATATATTAGACATCTTTATAAATAATTCATAAAAAATTTACATACCTGTGAACAGTAGTTTCTCAGAAAAGGTACATCGCACATTAAAATTTACATTTTGAGATAAATTGATTTTATTGTATACTGTGAGAATTCTAATCGGCTAGGAAATAAAAAAATAAAAGGCTCAATTTAAAATAAAAGATACATGTTTTGGTTTATATCAGTCGTTACACTTTTAAGGAAAAACAAAGTAATTTATTTACAGTTTTCGCCATTAAAATGGGCGTGGCCCAAATTCAATGATTATTTAAAAATACATTTTAAGGGCTTCTAAATACCCTAGAGGTTGAAGTAAGATATTTTTAGAAAGTTTAAAAGCTATACAATTTGAAAATGTAAAAATCTCAAATTGTCAAAACAAATAAGATTTTAGCTTTCCAACACCCCTTAAATAAAATAACCAAACAACACGCAATTGATTTTAATGGGAGGGATGAATCTGGCGCTAAAATAACAAAATTTCAACATTTGGTATCAATCTTGTCAGGTTTAACCTTAAATATCCTCTGATAGTAGTGTCAAATTTCTTTTTTTTTTTGTTTTGGAGATTGGCAACTGCACTGAAACTCCTTACTAGGAAAAATAATTAAAAACTTCCTCACGGTATTCCATGATTTAGGACAAATAACAGGCTTGCCTTTTTAAAGGCAAAATTGCTGGCATCCGTTTCTAAACTTTAAAATCTTCATTAGTGCATATCACGATCAGTTCATGTTGTAATGTGACATTTTTTTCAATAAGATCATATAAATTCAATGCCTACTGTGGTATTACCATAGTCAAAACATTCCCAATTTTTTTTTCAAAATCTGAATAAAAGGCAGTTAAATGTTGAACGTAGGTTAAAACGTGCTGACAGATTGTCAGGGTTAATTTGAGAAAATTCCAGACCTCCAGTAATATACTTCTTTAGTTAACTCTGGAAAAAAAACGCTGAAAGGGTTTCTGTTTTTAAAAAAATGTATGCTGTCACCTTGCAAATTAACCTCATAAATTTAGTAAATAAATCTGCTAAATATGTAAAATTTGGTTTCCACTTGATTAAATTTTCATTTAAAATTAAAGTCCCGATTTAGTTTATTGCGAGCCAATATCACATAGACCCTCACTTACACCTCATTGACCCCCAAATTATTTTTTTGCTGATGTGGACCCCCCTTTCAGGTCGTCATAGTCCCCTGAGGGTCTATAAAGACCACTTTGGGAATCACTGGCTTAAAAGTTCGACATCAATACGCAATCAATCAGTTCTTAATTTAGTTATTTTCCTATTTGTATGAACAAAACTTATGTTGTGAATAGTATACACTGTTAGGATAAATGATTCATTCATTTTAAAAAGGCTCTATTTTCAAAAGTATATCACGTACACATATAAGAGATAAATGAAAAGAACCACAAACTCACTAAATTTATACATCCTCTACGCACCACACGTCCGGTCGATAATCAAGCTCATTCCATACATTTTCTAGCATACCCCTGTCAATTGTCTGCACTGCAGCATTAATGAGGACTGAGAATTGCGGTAGTGGGTGTATGTAAACAAAGCCCTTAAAATACCCCAACCCCCAAGAAATTGCAAGGTGTTAAATCAGGGGATCTTGGAGTTCAGGGGAACAAAGCTAGAAAAGTTCATCCTTTACGTAAACTCGAACTGGGATGTGTCAAAGATGGCGCGGGGTGTCTTGCTAGAAGACAAAATTCCTGAAATTAGTATTGGCAACTGTAACATATCCAGGTAACATTTACCAGTCACAGTTTGCTCAGGGAAGAAAAACGGCCAACACATCTTTTTTTGTGACACTGTATAGAAAACAGTTGCCATTGACGAATTTCTTTCAACTGTCACAGTTGCAAGTATATTTTCCATACTCTCCAGAATTGCGCAATACAAACTTAGTGAGTTTGTGGTTCTTTTCACATGTCTTTCATGTGCATATGTGTAATACTTTTAAAAAGATAGTTTTATTTTCAAAATGAAAGAATCATTTATGTAAGCTTTGTATTAAATGAAACATTGTGTTAAGTCAGAATCTGTCCTAAACTAAAAACGATTTTGTTAAAATCATTTTTACGTGCAGTAGAATAAATATTTTTCATCCATATATACTCTCAGATATATAGAAGGAAGCAAATAAAATGCCTGGGGAAAAATAAGAACTCGAAAAAAAATATTCTCGTTTCTGATTTAAAAAAAAATACTACAAAAGCGATGTTAAATACAAAACACAATTAAAAACGACCATCCTTGTGCAAACAAGAATTCATTGTGACAAGTAAAAAAAGTAATACTTAAAAATTATAAAAAAAGTTATGCAAATCACATTATCACCAAATACTACCGATAAATACGAACATGCAAGATATAAAAAAGGACAAAAACCATTTTGTCAAATATTTGCCAGGCACATTGTTAAAATGTATCATTAAGTTAGCACTTCATCGTTAAAAAAAAAGAAAGAAAGAGTTCTTTGGATTGTTTCGAGTTCTCATAAGACAGTCACGTATTTAATAAGCTAACAAGATCGAGCTTTACAAGACAATTCTAATTTCATCTCGAAGCATCGTATTTTCATTTAATTTTTTGGGTAGTATCCAATTATGCAAATGAGTATTTTAAGTTGATTTTTTTTCATTTTTAATGGTTTATATAGTTTTTTTGTTCTTTCAAAAGCAAATAATTATTTGTAAGTTATGAACTGTTGTTCGTGTTGAATATTTATCAATTCAAAAAAAAAAAAAAAACTAAAAAATGTATTTCGCAACGTAAGATAACGGAATTATAAAGAAGGTTGATCCTGGAAAATTGAATTTGATTATTTTCAAAAGAAATTAAAATCATAATAAGAAACAAACAAATAAATCTTGTTTAAAAACTGTATTTATATTATTGTATTGAGAACTTTTTGTATATATATCATTACGCATTGTATATACTTTATATGAAAATTATTCTTTCTAAAACAAAGCTTCAAATCGAAAAATTAATGAAAAATGCGAAATTTTGAGTTAATTTTTAATTAAATTCAGCAATTGTTATATATTTAATAAGATTAAAGAGTATATATGTTAGATTAAAGAATCATTAACTTTTTATAATAAATTGATGAATAAAAATAAAAAATGCAAAAAAGAATCTTTGATTTTTGTTTTTAAAAAAACCCATATTAAATTTTTTTAATTCTTCCATTTTAGACTTACTCCCTTATAAAAAAGCTCCTTCCCAATACAAGTGAACAGAGAATATTTTTTTTAAAAAAATACGAATAAACCTCAAAATTAAGTTTATAGCTATACTTATAATTAATCCTTGCGTCATTATTTTCGTTATATAAGACAGTGATTTTCTCAATCACTGTTCCACTGCCCTTTGTGTACCACGAAATTTTTTTTAAAAAAAATTATTGGAAAAATAAAATCCGGAACCGAATCATTCGGCTGTTACATAAAAACAAACTAAGGGTATCCGTGGTGTATTTAGCATATCGTTTCATGGATATAAAAAATCTTGCTTGGGTTCGTAATCCACTTGTGATAATGGATACTTTTGTATACGAATTAAGAGGATTCATCCCGGTGATGGGTTCAAAAAATCAAAAACAATTTTTTGCATAAATTTCTTACTTAACATGTTTAGAATACGGTGGCAAAGGGATTTTTTTTTTAAAATTCGAAGTCGTTATAAAGAAGCAGGTGTTAGAAGAGCAGCTGTTCGGCGCGCTAAGTTAAGATTTTCATTGTTTTAATCGGACGGGAAACTTTAAACACGTTTTTCTCAAAACTGTGTTTTTCAACTTTTCCTCCATTATATCTCAAGAACAGTTTGACCGAATGACTTCAAAGTTATAGGATAGACTCAGCACAAATATACGCACCAAATTTACTACGATCATTCCAAAATTCAGAATATTTGTATTTTTTTATAACAAAAACATAAAAAAAAAATCCATGAAATTCGAAACTTTTTCTTCAGAGATCTACCAAAAAAAACAATTTTTGATATTTTCAATTAGGTATAGTTCATTCGGTGCATTTAAGCCTATAGATTAAAAAGCCGTTATTTTTTTTTATTATTAAATATCCCTATCAGCCGGAATTGTGGAGGAAGTGAGCGCCCATTTTTTCGAGGCGGGTGTGTTCAGAGCACTATAACACGTTCTATTGCGTATTTTTGGCTAAACATTTATATACATATAAATAAAAGATAAAAAACGTAAAGTTTTATCATTTTGCTGTTCTTAAATAATAAATTCCTAAAAATGCTGAAAAAACAGCCGTCACACAGGTGAAACCTTTTAAATTTGAATGAAGAGGAAAAACTAATTTCGCTCTCTGTAATAATCAAGTTTTAATATCAAAGCGTTTGGATGATTCAATGAATTCACTTTAGATTAAAATTAGAGGCGATTATATATATCTCATAACAGCCAAAAAAGCTTTCAAATATTGTTACAATTTTCTAAATTTTTTTTGCATGAATTCAAATTTTCAGCATTAATAAATATATAAACAAAAATATGATCGAAACTTTTAAATGTAGATGACAAGATGAAAGGGTCATTATATCAATTTTGCGACCAAATATAAACAAAATTATCAAAAATCATCAAGCTCAAAGTTTACATTAAATATATTATTATAATTAATTTGTAATTAATAGTACTCAATAAACATTTTATAATATTTGTCATACATATTATTTTATTTAACAATGAAAGTTGTTATCATTAACTATTTTACATAGCATATTATATACAGATAAGTTCAGTTCTTTTAAACTTATTTCATTGTTATATATATATATATATATATATATATATATATATATATATATATATATATATATATATATATATATATTGTGCCACCAAATTTTAAATTTGTTCAAAATGCACCGCAACAACAATAAAAAAAATAAATATTGAGAATCCTTGATATAAGACATACTTGAGCTAAGTAGTCGAAATAACAGGGAAGCTCAGTTACAAAATCAATTTCTTTTTTATAAGCGTTTTCTTTCTAAAAACACTTATAAAAAGATATTTGTTTCAAATGAAAAGTGGAAATAACATTGATAGTAAAAATGATTACAATTTTTAGACCGTGCCATCCATTTATAGTCAAAGAATGTACATCTAATATTACAATTAATATTTGATAAAATATCCCTAAAAACTACACACATAGTGGAGTTTTTAGGGTCACTGAAGAAAGCAACTACGCTGATTTCATCCTGCACTATATTTGTCCAGGCGCGCATACTGAAATTGCTCCAGATATTAAATATTTTTATGATCCTTAGACCTTTAGAAGACCATGGTAAGTATACTTAACAGCAACTTAATTAACTTTTGAATGTCCGTGGGAAGCTTTTTTCCCACTTTTGGTCTGTGTTCTTAATACTTCGGATGGCATGACAACTGATAATTGAATTTTCAAGGTATGGATTGGTTTCAGCATAGGTGGACGTACTGAACTGCATATCATACGGAATAGCAATTTGACGATTCAAAGGTATGCAAATGAGATCCTAAGACCCCAGGTCATACCTCACGCTGCAGGCTTTGATGGTTCCCATCTTTTAATGCAAGATAATGCCAAAAATCACACAGCTCGTCTTGTGCAGAAATTTGTTGAAGTTAAAACAATACAAAGTATATGGTTCTCAGCATGTTTTCCAGATCTAAATCTTATCCACCATGCTTGGGACTCAATCGGGCGACGCATTCAGCGATATCACTGCCTTCTCTTACTGTCCGGGACTTGGAGATTGCACTCCTTAAAGAGTGGAAACGTATTCTCCGAAATTTTACCCGTAACTCCATCGCATCCATTCTAAATAGATGTGTTTCAGTCTTAGCAGTTCATGGAATCACACACCATATTAAATATCTTGTATCAATTCCAAACAGACAGTTTTTTGTCGTTTACATGTAACTAAATTGTTGTCCTGAAGCATATTTTCATTTTCTTTACACCATTCCAAAGAATTAACTTCCTCATATAAATGATTTAATGCTTCTCTTTTTCTCTGTATTGAGTTTCATTACACCTATACTCTCCATTTTTTGCCCATGCATTACTATCGTGCAACGTTTTCTTCACTTCTTTGTCTGCTCCCCTACTTTTTTTAGCAGTGTTGAATCTTTTATTTACTATGCGAAGCATATATATGACTTACTATCGATACAACACGCAAACATTGTTTTATAAATATTCTAAATTATAAAATATTTTGCGTAATTATTGAAAACTGCAATCTTTCTCTTTTGAAGTGAATCAAATTTATTAAATAATTTATCTCTGATAAAGTAAAACAGCATAATTAATTATTATTTATTATAAATTCCCACAAAGAACTACCACTTAATGAAATGTTAGTTTATGATATTATTAGAAATATTTTTACATAAAACTCTAAAATATTTAGACTTAAAGAAAATATTCAATTTTTATGAAATAATCGCGAAATAGGCATTTCTGTAAAATAATAATTAAATATACACTGCTAAAAATAATTAAAGGATATTGCGGTTTTAGGTGGATCTTGTGGCTGGGAAACTTTTTAGCTGATTGATACATGGTTGACAGACGTAGTAGGTTATATGAGAATAAATTACACATGTTTGGCAGAAAAAAATGCATTTTATTGTGCATTTGTGTGCGAAAGGAAAAAAAAACACAATTTGTCTATATGAGAAAAAAATAAGAAGAAAAGGTGTTTTCTTCAAAGGAAATCATTTTCAGTAGGGGGCATGGTTTCCACGAACGGCCAGCAACGCTGAGCACCTTTGAGGCATGGGATCAATGAGGCTATTAATCACGAGTTGGGGTATTCTGTCCCACTCTTCCAGAAGAGATCTTTCCAGTTCTTGGAGAGTTTGTGAGGGTAGTTGGCGGCCAGCAACTCGTCCTCCTAGAGCGTCCCAAACGTGCTCTATTGGATTCATGTCTGTAGAACAACCTGGTATTCGTACGATTCCTTCCTCGAAAAGGAAATCCTCCACCAGGTTAGTACGATGTGGCCTGCAGTTATCTTCCATTAAAATGAAGTCATCCCCGATTGCTGCAGCGTAAGGGACTACAATAGATCTGAGGATCTCAACCCTATATCGCAGAGCAGTCAGAGGTCCATCTCGAATGATGTAGAGGTCTGTGCGCCCGTCAGTGGAGATGCCACCAAACACCAACACTCCCCCACCACCAAATCTGACACTTTCGTGCACAAACGCAGGATTATTCCTACTGTCCTACTGCCACGGTCCCTCCAGATGAAAATACGTCTATTATCTGGATAAACAGAGAAACGAGACTCGTCAGAAAAAAGAACATTGCTCTATTCATTTCTCATCCAGTTCCCATGCTCTGTTGCCCACTCCCTGCGGTCGCGACGATGCCTCGATATTAGTCTAACACATACCATCGGTCGGCGAAGATACAGACCTACACCATGGAGCCGGTTTCGGACAGTCTGAGTTGAAACCGTGGTGCCAGTAGCCGAGCGAAGGTGTTGTTGGAGAAGAGTAGCGTTCATATTTCGGTGTCTCCGAGCCGTTAACACTAAATAACGATCTTCATTGGGCGTTGTTGCCCGTCTACGACCTTGTCCTGGTCTTCGTCCTGCACTTCCAGTCTCCAAAAAACCGTTCCAGATCCTGGAAATCCCACTTTGTGACACTCCAATGACTTGCGCTACTTCGGTTTGAGTTTGGCCCCCTTCTAACCTACCAACAACTCTCCAAGCTTCTGAATCAGTTAAATGACTTCGCTAAGACATCATACTCATCAAAACAAAGCAGCCACTGAATGCTGATCATCCTTGTCTTCATTTCGGTTGAAAGTCAAATTTCATTTCGAACTCAAAATTAGCATACTCCACAGTTTGAAAATCAGAAAAATTTGCATTTGTGATTCTCTTCTTCCATTTTCGGCAAAAAAAAATTCGCTTATATCTTTATTTTATATAAAACTTACATTATCCTTTAATTGTTTTGAGCAGTGTATATTATCTTAATATAATGAGTTATATTCTTGATCATCCTCAAGATCGGAAGATAATTGTATTATCCCATTAAAACTCAGCCCGCGTGATTGTGCAAGCTAGACATTCTTATCCCTTTAAGGCCCGAAATATTATTATCCTTAAATATTGCCTTCTTCTGGTTATTAACGCTATTCTGATTCCAATGAAACTGGAAAAAGCAATAAAAAAAGTTTTGTTGTCCTCTTGGAATGTAAATTATTTCAGCATGTGAATGTGTGAATTTGGTCTTAAACACTTACACCAGCAATGCAAAATAAATATTCAAATTTATTATGCATGTAAATTAACATGTTGGTTATAAGTCTTTAAGCCTATAAAAACAAAAATATATATGCCATTATATTAGAGTCTGAATTACATCATATCAAACATAAAAACCATCATTCCTTTATCATATATACTTTAAATATATATATATATATATATATATATATATATATATATATATATATATATCATACATATTTCCTATTTTATAACATTCCTATTTAATGTATTTCATAATTTTACTATGCATGCATATTTCATATCTTAAGGATAAATATAAGAATACAGTATGTGGAATACCACACGTTTTTTGTGTATATTACATTTATTTCCCATATGTCGAATTTTTATCACATATATTTCACATCTTATTATGGTCAGGCATTCAATGTGGTAAAATTCTTTAAATAGGTACACTTGAATTCAGCTGTAGTTTGTAAACCACCTTTAGTTCAAATAAAAATTTCACTGTGACCGCAGAATCATTATATCCAGGTGTTTTTCAACTTTCATTTTTTTAAATATGAGGCCGGCTTTACATTGTGTGCTGTGTTGATTAAGACCTTTAGTAATTTTATAAAGCGAGTTTTTATTTTATTGAGACATATTCTACTTGTTTAGTTGATTATTAATAATTATTTGTAGAGAAAGTTTAGTTTACTAATCAGTGGAGTAATTGGAAAACTAATCAGTTCTACTTGATAGTGGGTAATTTTCATATTTACCTTTTGAAAGACAAATACATAAGGTAAGGTTGTGTAATTTTGTCAATAATATACAGTTTTGTGTAATTAATAACATTATTGTATAATATTTTAGCATAAATGTGATACAATGAATTTATATTTGATTATAGAATTACATTTATAAAAATTCGAAATAAATATTAAGAAATCCTCGCGTAATTTCAGCAAACAGTGAAGGATATAATCCAAATGTAAAAAAAGAATAAGCACTGCAATAATTTTTTTACTTAGAATACGATTTTATTTTGTTTCACACACACACAAGATGACTACAAAACCTTAAATTAAAACATAATTATTGTAAAGAAGAAAGATGTAAAAATATTTGTATTATCTGAATCAAAAAGTGTAATTATACAAAACTTATAATATTAAACTCCACTTACGCAAAACTTTTAACCTTAACTTAATTTTGCCGTTATGAACAGATTGGTCGACCTCTAATGAACTAATTTAAGGATTAATAAGCATATATCAGACATAAAAATGTCAAGTAGAATAAAAAATTGAGATACAAAAGGAAACTAATGCAATTAATATCTACAAGTTTTTCAAAATAATAAATAATTCATTATTAAATTCATTCCAAGTATAAAACATAGATTATAATGGGAAAATTGCATTATTAAAATTTTTTAATACGATTTATACGATGTAATGTATTAAGATAAAAGCTTATTTCTTATTATGGTACAAAATAATAAAGAATATTTTTATAATAGTAATATTAATGTAGTTAATACAATTAAAAGATTCTGCAGAAGTTGAAGGAATATATAAAATTAATGAATTTATGAATAACATAAGAAAAGCTTTAAGAAGAAGAATAAATATTTCATGTTTGAACTTAACAGAAAGCAAATATCAGTCATTAATTTCATTTTAAGTAATAATTGTTTTTATGATAGCTATGCTTCGTGTATTATTAAAGATATTAATAAATTCTTCATTCACAAACTTAATATAAAAGCCCAAGTTATTTTTTATAAGACTGAAAAATAAACTGTTCGTCTCATCAATATTTTTGAATAAATCTTACATTAAAACTATAATTTAACTGAAGTGTTTACTAAATACTTGTGACTTTTTGAAATTAAAAACATTATTATTTAATAAGATTTTAAATGTAATCAAAATTATGCATGTTAATATTTAACCACAATGCTAGTTAAGTCTTTCAAAGTATGCATTCATATAAATATTTAATATATAGGGAATATATATATATATATATGATGATCATCACTAACATATAATTGCAAAATATTTCAAAATTATCGAAGAAAACTTCTAAGCGAAGTAACGTAAAGGGTGTTTTTTTAGAGGTATAGAACTTTAAATTGCAATAAAACAACGATGTGTTATTCGATTGACAAGAATTTTTTTTTATTCGAAAGATACTCTTGTGGTATTACATTCGAAATACGATTTCTGGCATAGGACTTCCACGGCTGGCTCGGATGTAGTCCAATCTGGACGTCCAATTTTCGATGACTTTTTCCAACATTTGTGGCCGTATATCGGCAATAACACGGCGAATGTTGTCTTCCAAATGGTCAAGCGTTTGTGGCTTATCCACATAGACCAATGACTTTTCATAGCCCCACAGAAAATAGTCTAGCGGTGTTAAATCACAAGATCTTGGGAGGCCAATTCACAGGTCCAAAACGGGAAATTAGGTGGTCACCAAAAGTGTCTTTCAATAAATCAAGTGTGGCACGAGCTGTACGACATGTTGCGCCTTCTTGTTGGAACCACAGCTCCTGGACATCATGATTGTTCAATTCAGGAATGAAAAAGTTAGTAAGCATGGCTCTATACTGATCACCCTTAACTGTAACGTTGTGGCCTTCATCTTTTTTGAAGAAGTACAGACCAATGATTCCGACAGCCCATAAAGAGCACCAAACAGTCAGTTTTTCTGGATGTAACGGTGTTTCGACATACACTTGTGGATTAGCTTCACTCCAAATGCGACAATTTCGTTTGTTGACGTAGCCATTCAACCAGAAGTGCGCTTCATCGCTAAACAAAATTCGTTTATGAAAATCGGGAACAACGGCAATCTCGTTTTGGGCCCATTCGTCGAATCTACGCCTTGCTTGATGATCGTTTTGATGAATTGCCAAACCAAACTGAGAGTAAATCACTTGACAGCTGTTAAATCGGTCGCCATCTTGGAAAGTAATGCCAACTTAAACTTCTATACCTGGAAAAAAAACACTCTTTACATAAAATGCGATGCATCAAGTAAAGTTAGTTTTACTTTTTTTCACCTTATTGAAAAAAATTTGTAGTATTTAATTCAATTCATGCATTTGGTTTTTCCGCGTACAATCAATTGCGAAAGATTCAAAGGTTTTCGTAAGTGTTATCCATAAAAAAAGAAATACTCAGAATGTTTGCAGCTGTTTTCACTTCAAAACTGGATGACCCAGACATTTCACTCTCTTTTTCTGAGGAAGAGGAATTAACGTCTACAAAAACTTTAGATGTGTGTGTGTGTGTTTCACTATCGGTACAATACCATCGTTGTTAATATCCGAAGTACACCCTTTTGTGCATTTCAAAATATTCAATTTCATCACTAGGAAAAAACTGTCATGCTTTTCCAGCCACATCAGTAGGTGGCCGTGGTAGCCTAGTGATTATGGCCTTGATCTTGTAGCCGGTGTGCTATTGTTTCGAGACCTGGTATCACTAGTACGATGCAATCTCAGGTACTATCGATTCAAAAATACAAGGTCCGTCCCTAGTAGCTTTCGTGTGGTTTTATAGTGTGGCGTCAATATTACTCTCAGTGTTTGGTAGATATCCAGAGTAGTTTCCATTGTTCCAAAAACTGTATTTTCCTTACCTCAATACATTACTTGAATGTCGTACGAGTACGAGTTTTTGAAGCTGTGACGTTTCCAAGACACCTACAGTAAAATGGCTCTTCTAAAGAAAATATATTATATATAATCATTATTCAATTATATATATGGCATGCAGCCAAAAGCAAGCAGTCTTCGCGCGCAGGCGCAGTGAATTGAAACTGAAACAAAAACTCTTGGACATTAGAATTAGAGAAAAAGAGAAGAAAGAACGCTAGAGGTGCGCGAGCAGGCGTTACCTTCTGCATATCATTGTCAAACTTATCTACCTTTTTAATTAATTTTTGTTTAATGTTAAATAAACCAGAAGAAAGAAACGTCTTGGACCCCTTGTTGTCTCCCACAAATTATGGGGGCTCGGCCGGGATCGATAAAATTTCGATTTTGAACCAAAGTCTGGACAATGAACAAAAGCGTCCGTGAGGAGACGCTCCGCCATTTTTCAAAAACTTCGTTAAACCTGTGTAGAGGTTTGAACTCAGCATAAATATTCAACCTGTGTAGAGGTTTGAACTCAGCATGAATACTCCGCCTGTGTAGAGGCCGGGATTGAAAAAAGATTTCGATTTTGATCAAAGTTTGGAACGTGAACAAAAGCCGTCCGTGGAGGAGACACGCCGCCATTTTCGGAAACTTCGTTCAACCTGTGTAGAGGTTGAATTTTTCAACTTCATTCCGCCTGTGTAGAGGTCGGAACAAATAACAAAATAACCCGTGTAGAGGTGTATTTTTCAACGAACCATCGACAAATATTCCACCTGTGTAGAGGTTGGATCCACTCACAAACACCTGCGGAGAGGTGTCAATTCGAACAATTTCAACTATATTACCTGCGAAGAGGTGAGATCTGTGAAATCGAAATTTTTCTTCATTGGATACATCGTACGTGCGAGCAACAAGGGAGCCAGAAAAAAAAGGTAGGACCTTCCCATATTTTTCTAAAATGTATAAAAACGCTCTTAAAGAGGATCTCATAAGAGTTGTTGAGAATCTAGACGGTACTGTGGAGAGTACTGACACTATAGTTAAACTAAAGACTAAAATTGAGAACAGTAGTACATTTGAAAGTGATCCAGATTTCGTTAAAACTTTAATTCAAAACTGTATAGATGAGAGAGTATCGCAAAACGAAAGAGAGGTAACTTTAGAAAAACAGAAAATTGAGCTCGCGAAACTTCAGTTAGCAAAATTAGAAAAAGAAATCGAACTTCAAACGGCTAAAAATAAAGCAGTAAGTTTAAATCCTGCAGCTAAAGTCGAAGATAAACAGTTCGAAACTAGCATAGAAAATATGATAAAAAGTATAAAAACTTTATCTCTTCCTGTTCCCACCAGATCTGAAAATTTTAATCTGTTCTTTCAATCATTAGAACGCGCATTTTTAACCAAGAAAATAAATGATGAATATAAATCTGAAATTTTAATAAATCTTCTGGGCGAAAGAGCTCATAACGTCTTACTGTATATTAAAGAAGAGGAATTAAATGACTATGAAAAACTAAAATCTATAGTTCTCAGAGAATTCCAATTAACCCCTCGCGAGTGTTTAAACTCATTTAAAAATGCTGTAAAATCATCAGGCGAGACATACATCCAATTTGCTGCAAGATCGACGGCAAACTTCCAATATTATTGTTCGTTAAGAAAAGTTAATTCCTTTGAATCTCTATGTGATCTTATAATTTCTGATAAATTATTTGAAACTTTAAATAAGGAAACTGCAACTCATATTGGCATTCGAGAAGCAGAAGATTGGTTCAGGCCTATTGATTTAGCTAAAGAGTGTGATATTTATATTTCATCTAGAAGCGGATCACATAAAGAAATTCCTATTACTTATGGATATACCCAAGACCCCTTTAAAAATAGATCACAAAACTTTAAAACAAAGATTAAAGAGAACTATCCCCAATATCTTGAAAGAGAAAATAAAAATTGCTTTATATGTGGTGATTCATCTCATTGCGCAAGAGACTGTGAGAAGCGTTTTAAACCTAAAGAATCTAACAACCACATCCATAATAGAATAAACGTGAATACTTTGAAAGTCGAGAGCGAAAAACAAAATAGCGATGAATTCTCAAATCTTCAATACGTAAACATTTTTGTGGAAAATCAACCCGTAACAGCCTTGATCGATTCAGGTTGCCAGATCCCAGTTTTAAATTCCTCACTAATTAGAGTGCAAACACCTTCCGAAGAAATCATAACATTAAGCTCATGTTTTGGCGAACAGCGTATGGTAGAAGTTAAACCCATAAATCTTTCTCTTAATCAACACTCTCCTGGTATAAGTGTGCGAACGGCGATATCACCGACCTTGACCGAAGAATTTATTATACATCCCAGTGTATATTCTGAAATAAAAAAACTAGGCCACGCAAAGAGCGATGTTTTATTAAGTGAAAGTGAATCCTCTTTGAGTGCAGATTATGGTGTTTCTTTTCCAAATGTTTCTGTTTCAAATGTGATAGAAAACTCTAGTTATGATTTGCCATATGTTAAAAACTTTAATACTAGAAATGATTTGAGTTCTCTAATTAAGGATTATAAATGTAATAAAATTAAGAGTACTAAATTGAAAAATGATATTCCTGTGTGTCAGAGAGCCAGACGTTTATCTTGTTCTGAGAAATTACAGGTAAACAATCAAATTGATGATTGGTTACGACAAGGTATTATAAAAGAGAGTGTTTTTGATTATTGTTCACCTATAGTATTGTGTAAGAAAGTCAATGGTGCCATGAAAACGAGTTCCGTGGAATTCATCTCCCGCTCATCTACCCCTTCACCTATGAATAGTAATTATCGACGGTTTGTGTTGCTCCGAAGGATCTTCCAGTCCTGGCAGTGGAAACGAAGGAAAAAGAGAAATCGTTTTAAACAGACGTCCAGAACTCTACAGAGGAAAATATCGATGCGTTCAACCAAAGATCAACTTGTTAAAAAAGACGTTCTTATGCCTGTGAAACACAGTGTTTTCCTGTGGAACCTTCCGGATGTCGAAGAGATGCCTTCACATGATGGAGAAACTGTCTAGTTCAGCAGAATTATGATATGTTAAATCTTTGTGTATTTGTCGTATAGTCCTTGTCTGTTCCGTTTTTTTTTTGTATGTTTCAGATTCTCCTCTGGTATCCATGGAAAGGAAAAAAAGGAATACGTACCGCTGCGGACAGCGTACAGTCAGGATAACCGTTATGGCATGCAGCCAAAAGCAAGCAGTCTTCGCGCGCAGGCGCAGTGAATTGAAACTGAAACAAAAACTCTTGGACATTAGAATTAGAGAAAAAGAGAAGAAAGAACGCGAGAGGTGCGCGAGCAGGCGTTACCTTCTGCATATCATTGTCAAACTTATCTACCTTTTTAATTAATTTTTGTTTAATGTTAAATAAACCAGAAGAAAGAAACGTCTTGGACCCCTTGTTGTCTCCCACATATATATATATATATATATAACTTCTCATGTTAAGTAAAGTTAAATTGCTTTTTAAGATATGAGGCTATGGATAACTCTTTGATCCATTTGTTGCAGAACAGAAGTTATATTAGAAGGGAAAAACAAGCTTTTGTGATGAACTTCAAATAACGTTAAAGAATAGAACCGGAATATGGAATATTTTTTTCAGATATAAAAACACTCCAATACCAATATTATATTCCGGCTGCTCTGTCATATAGAGAGCAGCATATATTTTGTCATTCTATTCATTTTTAATTCAGTTGATTCTTTTTTTCTGGTATAAAATGTGTTTCGAATTTTTATCTCTTGTAGATTAATGATATCCTTCTTTACAGGTTTGTTGTGCCGCAATGCTATACCTTTACATGAGCTATCCCCTTTACATGTTAAAAGGAAAAATTAATTTGTTATGGAATATTTTGAAATTTTAAAAACACTTTACTATAAACAGAGATTTATGAACTATAATATTGTAAATTTTTATGAAAATTGATAAATTTTACTGCTTGAAAATGGCTTCATGTTTAGTTCAGGCTCCCGTACATTTCCTAAAGACAACCTTAAGATTTTGTAAGAAAAGTTGACCAATACAATTGTGTGTTTCAGAAGTACAATTTTGCGTTTTGATTTCCCCATTTATTTATTTCATTGACAAAGACTTTATTTAAGTAGATCAGCATATTTTCAAATTTTTCGATCAATTTTGTGACCTACGGGTAGCTTTTTAACATCCTTAAAACCTCAAGGCTTAGTACAGTTTATAATCACAATTTTTTTACAATTATCATATTTATATGGAGTAGAATAGATATTGACAATTTTCCGCCACTGCATTTTTATTGTCTAAATTTCAAAGTTTGATTTGTTTTGACTCTTCTGTCGATGAGCAGTTTGCAAAAAACAGCCGATCTAGTTAGAAGGGTAATTGTTCAATCCTCTACTTCACAGGATTAGATTGACATTCTAAGCGGTTTCATTTCCATATACCAAGGATGGCGAACCTGTAGCACTGGTACCATTGATGGCACGCGACACAATTGTTTTGGCACGCCAGTGATCAAAATGGTTTGTATTATATTTCAAAATTTAAAAGTGCTCTATGACCAACAAACACGAGTGGTCGATCGCGGGGCGGAGAAGAGCACACTCCTTTGTCATTGTCTTGCCTTAGTTATGTCGTAGACTACAATTGCTTGTGATGTTAAGTTTGTCTATGCATAGAGCATAGTCAATTTCATTGACACAACTGTGTTTTAAAGTTTATTTGTGTTACATTTACAAAGGTATTTTTTGTGGTAAAAATAGTTTTGCGTTCTTAGTATTTAGTTTTATTATCTTCTCAATAATACCAAACCAAAATTATTTGACGGCAAGCCTATGCCTCATAAAACACTTCTTTAAAAATGGCACGTTGACGTATAAAGGTTCGCCACCGGTGCCATATACCATAGATGGAATGTTCGAGATTTATCTTTAAATGGTGATCTCAGTCATCAAACGATGTGGCACATAATGAGAAAATATTTGAATATGAGGAAAACTGCTGCCCTCTGGGCTCCACATCAACTCACAGAAGTGCAGAAATGGCGCCGGTTGGCACTGGCTGGCTCCCACCAGGAGAGATACCGTAATGAAGGACACGCATTTCTGCAGGGTATTGTCATCATTGGTGAAAAGTTATCACGAGCCTATGAGTCAAAATCAAAGCGTCAATCGAGTTTCGAGTTTCGCAAAGTCTCAAAAATTTCGATAGGAACCAGTCAGATGCAGATTATGATCACTGTAGCCTACAATTGAAGGGTGTGATTTTTATGTGTGATGTACCTGCCGGAAAAACTGGCAACCATATTGCTGATTTTTACATCACAGACTGTATCCGGCTATGTGGGGCAAACTTCCACGTTTTTGCAAAACAATCTCCCTATCGGATTATATTAAGAGAACAGGGACATCACACACATATACTTTCAAATAATCGATTTTTCAATTTTAGTTCTAAAAAATAGTGCTTATTTTTCTGAATCTAAAAATGTATAATACTTATATGTTTGTTGATAAAATAGCCCTAAAATATGAAAAATAAAAATGTAAATAAATGCCCACGCCCCTTTTGACACGCCCCTTTGAACTCTAAATATGTAGTTTCCCCTGTGTTTTATTTATATTAACTTTTGATTGTTTTTTTTTCGTTTGAATGTTAACCCCGCTACTTTTTAGCCACGCTTATGCGTGAGCTATTGTTCCAAGCTGTGTGACAAAATTTCTTACTTTAAATTTCGCTTTATGTCAATGTTTTAAACCGAGTTCGTCTATTCCGAAGTTTCTTGTGGCATACAACTACTTAATTTTACATTAATTTTCGTAAGAAATATTTATTTTTTACTTATAATTAATAATATTCATAAGATTTTAAAAGTATCTTAACTTTTTTAAACGAGTAATTATGCCAAGAATAAAAAAATTTGGCAGAAGGAAGTATACTATTAATCAACATAAAAAGTCAAAATCGACTGAAGAATTGCTTTTGAATTCCGTGGAAAGTGCTTCTAGGAGAAAAATTAAAATACCGGATTTATTAAAAGAACAAGATTCTCAAAATGTAAGCATAATCGTTGAACTGGATTTATTTTATCTTCCCTTATGAAAAATATCTTATGTTGTAAATACTGCTGTTCTTCAGAGAAAATTGAGCTGAGAGAAGATTTAAAAAGTCGTAGAGGTTTAGCTGTGAGTTTGGAAATAATTTGTCACAACTGTGGAGAATCGACGAGCACAATGTCATCAAAAATATCAAATAAATGTTATGATGTTAACGTAAGATTGACATATGGAATGAGAGCTATTGGAAAAGGTGGAGCTGCTGCTCGAATATTCTGTGGGCTCATGAATTTGCCTCCACCACCTGCAAAGTTTGAACGCCATAATTCTTTGTTTTTAAATGTTTTAAAAACAATTAGTGAAGACTCCATGAATGCAGCTGTTCACGAAGCAGTCATAGCGAATGATAATAATTCAAATATAGCTGTGGCTGTGGATGGCACATGGCATAAAAGAGGCTATTCTTCATTGAATGGAGTTGTATGTGCTACGTCTGTTGAGAAGGGAAAGGTTATCGACTTTGAAGCTCTCATAAAATATTGTTCTTCATGTAAGGGTAAAAAAAACCATGTGAAAATTGTGCTAAAAATTACGAAGGATTCAGTGGGGGAATGGAATGTCGGGGGTATTAAGTATATTTCAGCGATCTGAAACATCACGAAAAGCATGTTATACGCAGTATCTTGGTGATGGGGACTCAAAAGGATTTCTTACTATAAAAGAAGCAAAAGTATATAGCGACACAGACGTTGAAAAATTAGAATGCGTTGGCCATGTGCAAAAGCGTATGGGCACAAGGCTGAGAAACATTCTAAAAATGAGCAAAGGCATTAAGCTATCAGATGGGGAAAATATTTCGAGACGTGGACGGCTAACGCTTAAAGAAGTGGACTCAATCCAACATTATTATGGGCTAACAATCCGTAAAAATTTGTCATCTGTGGAGGACATGAAAAGAGCCATATGGGCTATTTATTTTCATAAACTAAGTACTGAGGATAATCCTCAACACGCTTTGTGTCCTCTTGGTGAGGATAGCTGGTGCGGTTATAACCGTAGCATTGTTACGGGGGAATTTTATATACACAAGCATTCTTTACCTGAGTCAATTTTATTGAAAGTGAAAAAAGTGTTTCGGGATCTCACAGAGAAAGACTTATTGAAAAAGTGCCTTCATGGAAGAACACAAAATCCCAATGAAAGTTTTAACAAATGTATTTGGGAGCGAATTCCTAAAACAGTTTTTGTTGGCATTGAAACTTTGAAATTTTGAGTTATGCATGCTGTAATTTGTTTTAACGATGGATATGTAAGTAGGATAAATGTCTTTGAAGCTCTGGGCATTAAACCAGGATACAACACAGAACGTGCCTTACTTATAATTGATAACAACGAATTTTTGAGGCTGAACGTATAGTAAATAAAGTGTCATTGGAAGCCAGAAATAAAAGAAGGTCTTTAAAAAGGAAAATGGATAAACAGAATTTAGATGAAGAAAATGAATACCAAGCAGGGAAATATTAATCAAATCTATAATGTAAGGAGAAATTTTTGTTAAGTTTTTATTATATTTTTTTCTCGAATGTTTAATATTTTTAAATTTAGGAACACTTTAAAAAACTATTGTAGCATATTGTTTGAAACCTTTTATATATCTAAACAGGATACATGTGCATACAGTGAACAAAATATCTTTTAGTATGTGTCTAATTTTTTGAAAATTGATTTTATATGTAAAAAAAGAAAATTAAGATTTTCATAATTTTAAGGTTTTATGATTATTTTTAAGAAATTATGCAATTATATAAATATAATTAGTTAAAAAACAGATTCATTATGTTTAATATGTTATTTTATATATATGTGTAATTTTTTTTGTATATTCAAAGAATATTTTTGTAAGAAATGGTACCTATACTTGAAAATATGTATTACAAGATCTCGAAAATTATGTTCATGTTAACTAAAACAAAGGGAAAAAAAACATATGAATTTAAAATTACTTTTGTAACTCTAGAAAATGGTTAAGGATTATTTTTAGTCATATAAAAATAGGCAAGAAATACTAATTAAGTGTATAATATGTGAAAATATTGTTTTTTTTTTTTTTTTTTTTTTTCTCAAAAGCATATTTTTTTGCATTTAGGTACATTTTTTAAAAAACTATTGCACTATATGATTCCTGATTTTTTATACTTCTATACAAGATGCCTATGCATATAGTGAACCTAATTTTTTTCTACTAAAATAGTGCCTAATTTTTTTAAAATTGTTTTATGCATAAAAAAGCAGAAAAATAAAAAAAATTCAAATTTAAAAGTTTCATAATTTTTAAAAGAAACTATACTAAAATTTTACTAAAAAAAGGGTTTCACTGTATTTTATGTATTGTTTTATATATGTGTAAAAAATATTTTGCATAAAAAAAGGATACTTTTTTAAAAAATGGTACCTAAACATAAGTATATATTACGAGTTCTCAAAAATTATGTATTACTTAAATTAAGTAGTAAAAAAAAACTTTTGGAGTAAAAAGTTATATTTGTTGTTCTACAGAATAATTAAATTATCTTTATTATAGACATAAAAAACCTAAGCTCTATTGGAAATTTTAAATGATATATGTCTCATAAACAAAGGGTCTTAATTTTGGCATTTTACTCTTTCGAGCATGTCCTGGTTCCCTTAAAGCGCTCTTTATCATGTCGCAAACAATGTCACCTTCCTATTGCGAGAGTGATAGTTAAAAATCTGGAATGCCCTCCCTACTCAACTGACATGAGTCCCTGTAACTTCGGTCTGTTTCCAAAATTGGAGGAACCTCTCCAAAGCTGCCGATTTCATGACACTTCATCTGTACGCCACACAATAGCGCTGTCCATCACTGACATCAACAATCAACAACTTTCCATTGGCTTCCCGGTATTTATTATAAACGTTATAAGTTTATAAGAGAGTGCTGGACAAACGTTTTAAATTTTTCTGGGGATTACATATAAAGAATGTAATGCAATTATTCTTCTAAGTTCATTAAAAATATATTTATACCTATGTTGCCATCACTTAATTTACAGCCCTCGCATATACATCGGGTGCTTTTTATAACTATTTTTGTCTTAGGATACACAATCTAAAGTGTTAGGAGAATACTGCTTCACTGCACAAAATACCCTTATTTTTAAAATGTTTGGCAAATTCATTTGCTTATCTTTACTGCATGATTCTTATCACTGGAGAAATTTGTATCACTGAAAGGTTAACTATTTAGAGAAAAATGGCTTCATTTGCATTCTCTTTTTTTACCCAAATTAGATCATTTGCTTTACCCAGAATTTCTTCGTGAGTAACGATGATGAAGCTTTATTTTTTTCCAAATGCTGGAAACCATATTTGAGCGAGGAGTGTTCCTTACATATAAATCATTGATTGTATCATTCTTCATTGCGATTATTTTTGCTTTATCTCTGTAAGTAATAATACTTTTCTTTACAGAATTAATTACTTTTTTCAATATTTATCAGAATATTTGGATGGTAAAATGCTTGTTTTATTCAAAGCACTCGTATAAATATGAGAACATCGGCTGTATATATGATAAGAGGGAAACATCAGATGATGTCTCAGTAAAATGCCTGAATTCGAAGAAATTTTGCATTTATTTTACTTTAAATCATGCATGTAATAAAAATAATAAGAGCACGTATTTTTATCAGAATTTAGCCAAATACAAAATAAAAAGGACATTTTATATGCGATTCTATTTCTTCAGAAATGATTTTATTCAACATATTGGCATAATAGAATCAAAACGGAGAACTCTTTTCCTTTTTAAATATCAAAAATATTGAATTCTGAGAAGGATTTTAGTTTCGAATAATAATACTAAGAATACGAGTGCATGAATAATTCAGTAGAACAAGAACATCAATGTTATTATAACAAGAACATGAATAAGTAGTTCTTTTAAAACTTAAAAGCTTCCATACTACATTTTTAGCCACATAATCGATCTCATTTATACTCGTATTTCATAACATAAGTATTTAAAAGTAGCTAGTTGTCAATTTAAAGATCAAAAATTAAGTTAAACTGGGAAATAAATTTTTCTAATTTTAAGGAAACGATAGTCAACTTGAAAAAAAAATCCAATCTAAAGAATAATCCATGTTTATGTAAATATATATGTGTGTGTAATAATTCCGCATTTCAATTTTTCTCTATGGATTTTATTTAATTTATGATGGTCTTAAGCAGTCCAACACCTTGAGTGATAACTATTTTTTTTAGTTTTCCGTCTAACGGGCCGCCTAAGATGATGCAACATTTTGCCATCAATGTACTCCGACCAATAACAGTATCCCTTAACAGAAATAATATGTTGAGAAAGCTATAAAAGCTGATATTTCTGGAACGAAAAAAGAACAATTGTCTTCTTTGTTCGTGTTTCGTTTCTTTGCTTTATGTGTCTTGAATAAATGTGCGACTTAATTTACCAAAAATTTTCGACGAGTGCAACAAGCTAAAGATTATCCTAGTAAAATATTTAAATCTCAATGAAATCATCACACATATATGTCATAGTGTATTACTTAAAGGGTATATGTTATCACTCTACAACAGTGCTTCCCAAACTTTCAATATACCTGACCCACTATTCAATAATCATTTTCATCGCGCCCCCCTCCATACAATAACAATGCATTTAATTCAATAATGATATACTTTGACACTAAAGCTACAATATACGACTTTAACCTCTTATGGGCAACTGACGTATATAACGTCTCTCTCAGCCAAAGCATTTTGAACGTATATATAGGTCTTTCCGAAGTACGATTTTTACTGTGAAATGCTATCCATAAAATTATTCCGAAGGCTTTGGTATGCAATAAAAGGATATTGCTATTGTTTGCGAACGATTTACTTATTTCAAAGGATTTGCTTATTTTTTTTCCTTTTCTACCCCACCCCCGATAATACACCCCATAAGCTTGCCTACGTATTAAATGGTGCCATGGGGAGCGAATCACGTCGTTTTTAATCGGCATTTAATGGCTTAATTATAAACCGTAAATATTATCAAGATGATTGTTAATTTGTGCATATAATTTTATGTATGACAAGCCCATGGAGTCACTCGTAATTATTAAGCTTGAATTATAAAATACATTGGGCTGTAATGATATATTTATAAGTGTATTATATCAGTGTAAACGTGTATTTTATTTTCTTATTATGTAGGAATGTGTTTTATTTGTTTTTCTTCTGTAAATTAATTATTTAGTTTAAATCATTTGTTTTCGACTTTTCAATAGGCTCGTGCCTCTCTCATAGGATTATCACGCCCCTCTTGGAGGGCGCACCCCACAGTTTGAGAAACACTGCTCTACAATGATTATTTTTTTCAGTTGTTCCGATGCCGTCAAGTAAATCTCCAATATATCTCACACATGGTCGACATAATGAAAATCAGGTTATCAAGCTGGTAAGTTCCCTCTACGGATATTTTCCCATTCTAAAATTTCATGAGCAGCATGATACCCGTGTGGCTGTGCGTTGTGCCTCAATAACAGACTACCGGACCAATGGCCTTGCGGAATAGACTCGGCTGAAGGAGATTAAAAGTGAACTTTTGTAGAAAATATGAAGCTCCATCTGTCTGTTCATCATAAAGCCTCAAAACATACCAGTACCATCTAAATGGTGTCTTTTCCTGATGTTATTGACGTGAAGCCTGTTCCGTTCTTTTCTCTATATCAACAATGATGCCGAAAATCATTTATCAAGCTGAAACGATTCTCATCAGTAAACAGGGCGTGACTTCATACATAATATGTTCAGTTATAGTGTATATATGTTTATCGGTGCCGTAAATAATATGCAGCAATAAGGATGGTGGACGAAATGATAGACAATATGTAGGCATCTGGCCAAAGTAAATCAGAATACCTGCTGTCCAGTTGCCAAATGAAAGTATTGAGTAATGCTACCTGCTATCTGATTTCAGTTTCTCTTTGCTTGAAATACAATACATTGAAAATATACATGTCATTTTTCCCTCAACCGACGATCAGTAGCTGAGCGTATCATTTGAAAAGATTTTTCATTCTCTTGATTCTACGCTTCGTCAGTTTGAATCTCTAAGGCCTTTAATATTAAAGTACTGCCATCTTCAAGTTTGTCTACAGTTATACCCCCCCCCCTTTAAAATCCTCCTGGTGGCTTTCTGTAAGCAATGCAGCATAAATAATCTCACTTTCCTAGCAGAGAATATCTAGAAACGGGCCATTCCTCTTACTTTTTTAAATTGCTTTGTATTACTTTCACTGACTTACAGCTATTAATTTCCCCTCATGTTATTTCTGATGCTATTTTCTTGATACATGCAAATGCGTCACTTAATACTGAATTGGGTTTTCACTATACTGATCACAAAAAAGCCTTTTACTCTAACATTTCAGGATATATGAACAATATTTTTTCTCGCTAAAATTTTGCACACAAACAATATATGCAAGAGCTATTTTTCAAGTAAAATTCATTTCATTAGTAGCCATTGTCAATATACACACGCGTTAGAAAAGTGCATGGGCAAGTTTTCAACGTCCTTTGTACAGAATGAAACACCATATGCAGTGATGGCGTCCGTCTGAATATTTCATACCAGATGACTAAAATACATAAGGAAATAGAAAGCCCCACCGACTATAAAATAGGGTTAATATATGATCCTGTTTTTAACAGCAAAAAAATGAAACCTGTGAATATTCATCGCTTAATGTATGAAGTTCACAATACAATGAGTGAAGTAAAGTGCAAAGATGTATGAGATGGTTCAAATGTGATCAGGTAAACTTCCATGACGAATCATACTCTGGCCAGCCATCTATAAACATTGACAATTTGGTGAAGACAGTTTATACCCAAGAGTAAGATAAGCATTAAGTATACAAAATATTCTCGATTTAGAATATCCAAGTTGCCATCGGAATTCTCCCAGATTTCAAGGCTTGAACATTCACAACGGTGCGTTCGTGCGTGCCCACGTATGCGTTTACCCCGAGTGTCCCAATTATTACGACCACCTGACACTTAAACGGAGATCAATAATAACTTCACGTAGTTTACACTACAGAGCGAGATAGAGCTATTAAAAGAGAATGCTTGAATAATGAAACATCAATTACACTGTCAAGAAATATTGAAGTGTGATTTAACTGTGTTTGAATACGAGATAACTGTAGGTGTTCTCGAAGCGTCGAAACAGTATCAGCTAAAAAGATACACTTGTGGAGTGTTCGAGAACAGCAATTATTAGTATTTACAGAGAGTGAGATTCACGAGCAGAAAATCGACTCTCAACGCCAGTTTTGATGTCATCAAAGGCTAGTTCACTCGGAAGGAGAGATGCGAAAGTTATCCAGTTTAACAAAAGAGCAGCCGTACTTCAAATTACGGAGAATATTAATCAGGTAGCAGTTGTTTCTCCAGTTCATATAGGTACACAAGGGTTGGTCTGTAGGTGACGGGAAAACGTCATGGGATCCTATGAATATTGTATCCAATTACGTTATGTAGATGTTAGGGTGCTGATATAGGAAAGCAGAGCAAAAGCGTTGATTTCACTTGCATCTTCAAAACTCTTCAAGCAGGCATAGACAATATTAGATATTTTGGGAATTTTTCTTGGCAATTCACATAGATTCTATAATCCATATGGAAGATCATCTGAATGTCCAAGGGTATATAAGTGTTATCGCTGAGAGAGATCAATCATTTTATATAATAAAGTATCTTACGACAGAAAAATGTTTTCAACAGTACAATGCCCCCTCTTATACGCCTGGTATTATCCTCAGAGGGTTCAAAGAGCATGACAGAAATTTATATTTTTTAGTTGGCATTCTTAAACACTAGACCTCCCAATCTAATTGAGAATCTGTGGGAGAAAATCAAATTAGGCAACTATACTAGTATCCATTACCATCCAATCCGAAGGTCTTGGAAAGTGCAAAACAATGAATATGGTCTCAAATTTCTCATACAACATTCTTTCCCAACATCACATTAATTACATGCAAAGAAGAATCCATGAAGCATTGAGGCAAAAGGTAGCTCCCTAGTGCACAACAGTCTCTCTCTCTCTCTCTCTCTCTCTCTCTCTCTCTCTCATATATATATATATATATATATATATATATATATATATATATATATATATATATATATATATATACACATATATATACACTGGTCTGCAAAAATTAAGGACGAAATCGAAAAATTAGCATATCAACTGAACGAAGAAGCAGAGCGGACAGAAAGACCAATCAGGAGATTAAGTAAGGTAATGTACGGTAGCACATGCGCCGATATGCAAGTAGACGTAATGGGGGAGTGTCTGAGTAGTATAAAGCATGTTGTCGGTGTAAGATCAGTATTTCTGGCAAAGAAATTGCACGCCGTATAGCAGTTAAAATCACACCGAGTTGCTGCCTCAGCGAAAAATGGCGAATAATCAATCTGTTAGACGATATCTGGAGGGTTTTACCCGAGGTCGAATCATTGGGAAGTTGGAGGAAGGCCGCAGTGTGACAAGTGTGGCTGCAGAGTTCGGAATTGCTCACAGCATCGTTTCACGACTTTGAAGACAATTTCAAACTACAGGAACAGCTATCCGGGGGTTCCGTAGTGGTCGTTCACGAGGAACCACACCCGCAAATGACCGGTACATTGTCTTACAGGCCAGAAGAAACAGGCGGTAGACAGCGGAAGAAATCGCTAGACACACGGCACACGTGACTGGACGACCGATATCGCGTTTTACCGTGGCCAGAAGACTGCACGGTGGTGGTCTGTTTGCACGACGCCCTGTACGGTGTACCTTTAACAACTGCCCATCGGAGAAGGCGTTCTCAGTGGTGCCGGGAACACCGGAATTGGAGAGACAATGAATGGGGACGAGTACTCTTTACAGATGAGAGCAGATTCAGTTTGAGTAGCGATTCTCATCGCATACTCATCTGGAGAGAGCGGGGAAGCCGCAATCATCCCTCGAACAACATTGAAAGGGACAAGTATGGAGGTCGCGGTGTTCTCGTTTGGGGAGGCATCATGCTTGGTAGTCGTACAGACCTTCACATCTTCGACACAGATTCAGTCAACGGGACCCGTTATTGTAACGAGATTCTTCTTCCATATGTGCGTCTTTTTAGAGGCGCTATGGGTCTGCAGTTCCTTTTCATGAACGACAATGCACCATGTCATCGCATAGTAGCTGCCGAACAGCTCTTAGAGAGTGAGAATATTGAACGTATGGATTGGCCGGCACGATCTCCGGATCTCAATCCCATCGAGCATGTATGAGATTTTCTAGGCAGACGCTTGGCAGCTCGTACCTTACCACCAGTAACGATTCGGGAGCTTCGATTGTCGCTGCAAGACGAATGGGCAGCAATGCCTCAACAACTCATTGACACCCTCATTCTCAGCATGGGCAGACGCTGTGAAACCTGCCTAGCAGTCAAGGGAGATCATATCCCCTACTAAAGACCGGATGTTTCTTGCAGGACACCCATCACAGTGATGTTTCGGCCTTCAGTCGCATTGCGCTCCATGCTACTTTTTCAATCAAGCTTCTTTTTATCCCTCTGATTTCTCTTTTAGTAAGTGTTGCTTACAGATTACACATGTCCTTACGTATTGGGGATCTTACGGTATTAAATGTGTTGACTTGGAAAGTATATTGAAAAAACAGTCTCGTCCTTAATTTTTGCACACCAGTATATATATATATATATATATATATATATATATATATATATATATATATATATATATATATATATATATATATATATATAACCTGCAATATCAGTTCCTAAGGCCAGGAGTTTGTCATTATACTACTGTGCCTTCTTCCTAATTTTAGTTATCTTAGGTATATAACTATACGTTTATTTTTATATTTTCGTTTATATATTTGTGTAGATGTATATATATATGTGTAAATATATATATATATATACATATATATATATATATATATATGTGTGTGTGTGTGTGTGTGTGTGTAATCCAATATAAAAATTCAATATATATATATATATATATATATATATATATATATATATATATACATTCCTTATTTATTCGAATCTAAGCCGTACATTTTTTCCAATGTTAATGCTATTAAAAGTTCAGTGTGGCTTAGAATATGCGAAATCCTTCTTTCATGGAAGGCAATTGAACGTGATACTGAATGTTATAGCAATTGTAGGTTAATATATTTAAAAGTTTGTAATACTGGTAAAATAAATATTCACTTATTATTAGTTCTCATTTAAATTTTTTAAATTTCGTAAATATCGGATGTCGATTAACCTTTGTACGCTGTTTTTTTTTGTTTGTTTTTTACAAAAACGCATTGAGGTTTTCAGATGCGGCTTAGATTCCAATAGATACGGTATATATAACTATATATATACATAGTATAATAAAATAAAAGTGAAGAATAACTAGAACGCACAGTACTAAAGAAGTAAGAAATGGGAATTCAGCAAACACAACAAAAGTAGATACAAAAATAGTTATAGGACTTAACTGGAGACCTATTATGATTTCTAAAGCTGTCGCTGAATTAGGTCAGCGAATTAGGTTTTAGCAATGATATATATATATATATATATATATATATATATATAATTTTATCGGAGGTAAATTTGTTTTAAAAGTATGTAAATCATAAGCATGCATTTAATAAAAATTATTTGGTTCAAATTGTATCGATTAATATCAATTATCTTATGTAATTCCATTAGTTGATGTGAAATTTGAATATATATATATATATATATATATATATATATATATATATATGTATATATATATATATATATATATATATATATATATATATATATATATATATATATATATACAGCTTCTTATGAAATACAAAACATGTAATAAATATTTATTCCTTATAATATTAAAATTCTGAATATTAAATATCTTCTGAGAAATAAATATTTTAGAGAGAATGAAATAACATTAGTATTCTCAGACGACTCTTAGTTTTTTCCCCTCTTTTTTTTTCTATCTTTTACAAAGGCAAAATACATTCAAACTCTGTTCTGGATATTGTAAATGAAAGAGAATTTTAAAGCGAATAAAGGGAAGAAGATATATGTCGGCAGTCAAAAAAGCTGCGCGAACTTTAAATAAATCGTGTATAGAATAGAAAATCACTCATGTATTATTTTCTAGTCTGGTAAATCAGAAAGTACGCAAGATAATGGTACTTCTGAAGCAAACTCGAATTGTAGATTAGAATTTTAATTTTTTAAGCATTGTTTACTCATGGGGAATAGAAGTTTTCAAGAAATATATTTTACGGATCATTTTATTTTAAAACAATCATTATTTGTGTTCCTTATTTATCCTTCAATATCTTAATTTTAATTTTATGTATATACTACAATTAGCGTACAGTGAAAAAACAATGAAATATGTGAAAATCAAATTTTCTGTATCTTAAGGCTGTTTTCGCTTTTTATACAGGAAGTCACGATTTAAGAATATATTTTGAAAGAGAAAAATGACTAAATACACTCTGTCGCAAAAAAATATATGCACCCAGAAGAAATCAAGCTACAATCACGAAACTCGGCAAGAATGTAGTCTGGTAAGAGATATGCAAATGATTAAAATTTCGAAGCCAATGAGACAAGGCTAAGTGTGCTATGCGCATATTAGTTGCGCAACTGGGAGAGTTTAAAAGCATGAGTACGAGCGCCATACGGCTATCCAAACGAATCTGATGACTTTGATAGACGATATTGAGACTTAGGATGCCTCTAAGACGTAACCGGTGGCAGTACGAGCAGCTGACGGACTTTGATAGGAGCCGTATAATAGGCCTCAGAGAAGCAGGTTGGTCGAATAGACGTATCGGCCGCCACCTCGGTCGGAGCGATATGGTAGTTGCTCGGTGTTGGCAACAGTGGATCACAGAAGGTAGAGTGTACCGTCGCGGAGGGTCAGGACGTCCCAGGAACACAAATGATCGCGAGGATCGTGCAATCAGAAGAGTGGCCACTTCGGCACCAATAACGTCGCTAGCATCGATTCAACGCCACTTACCTCCTCCCAGACATCCAGTGCCATCAAGAGAAACCATAAGGAGACGACTGACCGAAGTTGGCTTGAGGAGCCGACGTCCGCTAAGACGCTTACCACTGACCCCCATCATAGGCAGTGTCGACTGGATTTTTGCCGACCTCGGGCAACTTGGAGTGTGACAGACTGGAGACGTGTCATCTTCAGTGATGAATCCCGATTCAGTCTCAGTGCTGATGACCACCGCACACGTGTCTGGAGGCGCACCGGCCAGCGGTCCGATCCGGCATTTATTGTCGAGCGGCATACAGCAATTTCACAAGGTGTGACAGTGTGGGGAGCAATTTCTTGGGACACACGATCATCTTTAGTGGTCCTTCAAGGCACTTTGACAGCTCGCAGATACGTGGACGATATTTTAACGCCGATTGTGCTACCCATGCTATCAAGTCGCCCAGGTGCCATTTATCAACAGGATAATGCTCGTCCACATACTGCGCGACTCTCCCAACAATGTCTTCAAGGATATGACGTCCTACCATGGCCTGCCAGGTCACCAGATCTTTCGCCAATAGAGCATGTCTGGAACGCGCTGGGAAGGCAACTGCAGCCGTCCCGAGATACAGGAGAATTAACTGCGCAGATGCAAAGACTATGGCAGGATCTTCCACAGGGGTCATAAGTGATCTAATTGAATCGATGCCACGCCGAATTTCGGCTTGTATAGCTGCCAGAGGTGGCTTTACTACTTACTGATTTTTAACCTTTTGCAAGCTGTAACCGCTTAATAAAATGATATTTTGTTCTGAATTTTTAATCATTTGTTTATTTTCATATACACTACATGCATACCAAATTTCGTGAATGTAGCTCAATTTCTTCTGGGTGCATATATTTTTTTGTGACAGAGTGTATTTATAAAATCAAATGTATTTCTAATATATGCATATATATTTACACATATTGATGTAGTGAAAAGAAAATATTTCTATAAACAGGCGATTTTTACTTTAATATGAAGCATTCAAAGTTCATTTAATATAACATAATAGAAGTTGAAGTGTGGAATATATTTGACAAAGAAGAGAGAAAAAAATTGATGTATTTAAACAGAAATGAATGGAAGGAAGCGTTGGTGTTGAAAATTAAGAGAAATGTCATTTTTGGATGATTATTTCGAAAAGTACCAAAAAAACATTTTATAAAAATTGGACAGGTACATAAGTCAATATAGGACACATCATTGTGTATATGAGTCAGCTACAAAAGATTGCCCGAAAAAGAAGTTAAAAACAGAAACAAAAATTGACTGATAGGGAGTGTAGATCTCCATTACAAAATGAATTCATGTTGAAACTGAGGCAATTCCTGAGTTCTTGAAGTAGTTGGTATCATCCATTTTGCCGTAATGTTTTCAGATCCTGGATGAGGCTGGAAAAGTCTAAGTGAATTTTAGTTTATCTCTCAATTTTATTTAGAGATTCTCTCTAATACCTCTATAAAATTGTTTGGAAAATTGGCTGGGAGTCCATCTGGAGAACATTGTCTCTTTCCAGAAATTATTCAATTAGATAGTTCCTAGGAGGACAAGCGTTGTCATTCAGGTAAATGTGAAATTAGGGTAAAACTGCACCCCTTAAAAAGGGGACATAGAACGCTCACTTTTATCGTTATGCCTCTCAGAAGCCACAAAATACCCATCGAAGACAGCTGGTATGTGCGTCATTTCAACAGGATTTCTTCCTAGACCATTAAATCTCCGCTGCTCATCAGTCTTTTTAAAGGGGAAGTACATATAGAAAAGAAGCCCTTAAGCCCCTGCAGAAAAAGGCGCATCAAGAATCAGTGGTTAGAATTGTTCTGAACTCATCTGATAATATAATCTCCCATTGACCCCTACTCCAATGTAGCGGTTCTCTTCAACATGATAATGAGCAGATGGGGGCTTGTCTTCTTTCAAAAAAACATATCCTTCAGGGAGTAGTAATCCTTAAAACTTCTGTTTCTGTCGCCAAATAATGTTCACAATTCTGCTTATAAGCTGTTTATATCCTGTTATGCCCGATTTATATTGACAAATATTGATTAAAATTAGTGGTTGAGATTTTTGGAAGATTTTGCTCAAACTCTCTTTATGTAAATTCCATCCCGTTAAATTGTCTCCACTAACTGCAAGCAACACTAAGCGTTACATTAAAGTATTTATCAATCAGGTTTAGAACTAACTTGCGTCAAGTATTTCAACGATTTTCCACTTCATTTTGTTATCCAAACTTTGTTGAATACTCGTTTTAACGAGATAATTTTGATTCTACAGATTATTGCAATATAAATCACCAAAATATGCACATTAACGAGGTACATAAAGTAGCATTTTTTCTACAATATTATTTTCCCTAAATATGCGTAGCTAACACATCATGTTTTAAAGAAACTACATCTATGTAATTAAATCTAAAAATTTGCATTTTTGTTTAAAAGCATCAGTTCACCTTTCTCAATACTTTGGGGGAAATTCAACAAAATAAATAATAATTCCTTTAATTTCAAGTACCATTGTATTCATTTTTTTCACATTTACTCTCAAATTATACATATACGAGCATAGCATGTAAACGTTCCCGGACTGAGCCAATAACGTGAAAACTCTTTGTAGTAAAGTGACTACGATAACATTTCTGTGTTAATGCGTTCTTTCTCTTTTTTTTAAAAAAATGTGTCCCATATCACGTGCCCTGTGGCTCTCCATGGCATCGTATTTTGTAAACAGATGCATTTAGTAGCCAGTGATTAAAAGAAATTACGTTTATTCAGCAGAGAATGAATATGAAATTTCGTGTTCGGTTGGGAGAGAGTGCTACGGAGACTTACGAAATTTTGAAACATGTGTAAGGCTGTAATACATTAACACAAACGCAAGCTTTTGAGTATATCTTGAACGACGCACCGTGAATAAAACACTCTATGCAAATATCCTGCGTCGTATGCGTGAGTAGATCTGAAAGAAGAGACCAAAATTGTGGGCTGAGCTGTCATGGGTGATTTTGCATGACAACGTTCCTGTAAATCGATCTCTCCTCGTCCCAGACTTTCTTGTGAAAACGAAAAAACTGTTTTGCTACGTCCTCTTTACTCACCTGATCTCACTCCCTGCAACTTCAGCTTATTTCATGAACTGCCATGTTGCTTGTAGGATCGTCGAGTTCAATCTGCAAATGGAATTAAACGTCCATCCATGGCTAAATTATAGGACACGATTAAAAATGGAAACCAGAAATGTTTTAATGACATTTACAAGCGATGACAATTTTTTTGTTGCTAAATTGTATTATTTCGAAGGCGGATGTGTGTCAGCAATTTAATTTGTAATATTTTTAGGTTATAGACCTCGGTCCGGGAACTTTTGAATGCTACTTCGTATATATATATATATATATATATATATATATATATATATATATATATATATATATATATATATATATATATATATATATATATATATATATATATATATATATATATATATATATATATATATATATATATATATATATATATATATATATATATATATATATATATATATATATATATATATATATATATATATAGTCTAATTCTCTACAAACAAGAGATAAACTTTCACATCAATCACATTGGAAAAAAACACACAAACAGTAAAGAGAACATACAATGAAGGACACTAGATTAAAATTATAAAATGGATGCTGCAGTATTATAAACATTGCTGACTTAGGACAGCTAATATATGAAAAAAAATTATATAAAAGTGGGGTTGAACATGTTTTTTGGTCAGCCAACCTTCCCCCTTTATGTAAATAATACGGAGCAAAAACCTATTGAATGTAATGGATAGGAAATCCATTACAAAATAGAGGTAACTTACCTAAAAATTGCACTTGAAAATGCAGAGCTCGCGCTAAATCTGAGTGCAATAAAAAAAGTTATTGCCAGATTCTGGACCCTAATACAGATTCAAAGCATTTGAATGGTTGAAATGTAGCATTTAACAAAAGTATAAAAAGAATAGAAACAAAAATTAATAAAAGTGTTACAAAAAACCATAACTTTGTATATATATATATATTTGAATGGACATGGGACTTCGTACGCTACGCATTAAAGGGGGAACTGAATCTTCAAAACTTCTTATATAGTGCGGTGAGGAAAATAGAAAATGAAAATATCCATTTATGACTTTTTGTGATATGAACAAATTATCAATTTTGAAAGCCTGTCTACATGCAATACTCTGCATTCTCCGATGCTAACTGATTTTACACAAAAATAAACAATTTCAAGATTCTATTCTTTGATCTTCTAAATTGCACTAATCCAAACAATTGCGTTGAAACAAATATACTAGCAAAACTACAATCTCGCTTTAATTCAATTAATATAGAATTTTTTTATCATTCCTAGTAAGAAAGAACATAAGGAAAGCGCAATAATCTTTTAATCAAATCCAAATGGAATTAGAGCACTAAATTGCAGTGATTAATAAAAATAATAATCCAATAAGGTACTACACGAATTGCATAAAGTTATGCTTACGTCTCAACTGAAAGTATGTTTTAAAACAATGATTTGAGGCTAAAAACAAACACATATAAAAAGTTGTGTAGATGTTTATACTGAAGACCATTTACCTAGATTTCTTAAAAAAATATTTTTGTTCCATTGTAAGGCGTCAAAAGTTTTTTATAGCCTTATGCATGAGTATGTACTCATTATTTAAATAATTATTATTTTATTTAAAAAGAGTTAGAAGTATTCCATTAATTATTTAAACATATTCAAAAAATATATTTTTGTGTTTTTATCTTCATTGATAGTGTATTACAAAGTATATGTACAGATGTCTCACAGTAATTGAAAAACTCTTCCACACAGGCTGAAAAGTATTGAAATAATCTTTATTTTACGATTTCAATCATTGTACTAAACTGAAAAATGGTAACAAATACTTAACTACAAACAACAATCCAGCTAAAGTCTTATTTACTCTGTTGAAATTGATACTTCAGACATACTTTGATATTTTTTATTGTAAGAGTTAACTTTAAAACGTCTGGGTTTTTTTCTTTATTTCTTTCCTCAATTCTTCACTCAGCACATTGTGTTTCTAAATGGATAAAAACTAAGAGTGTTAAAACGGTTTACAAGAGCAAACAATTCTTTGGCTTGTTGAAATAAATACAAACAGAAAAGTTTAAATGAAACTTTTTTCCATTTTTGTTGCTGTCGTCGTTTCGTATTGCAGAACAATTTGGAGATTTCTTAAAAGGTTTTTTATATATAAAACTTAGAGATATCCTCTCAAGAAATGGTGCAAAAATTTTAATTTCTTTAGTTCGAATATTTCTGTTTACATATCTTTCAGAATTGTACAAACTTTTATTATTGTGATAAATTTGATGGAAATTCTAATGTTTTTATAAATATTAAAAAGCTTTAATTAAAATGCTACACTTATTTTCTTTTAGAATAAGTATTATAAGTGAAGAATAAATGAGAGAGAGAGAGAAAAAAAAATATCAAACATAGAATCTTTGTCATTTTATTAATTACATATGCTACATGTTTAATGTATAAATAAAGAATTTATAATTTTTTTTTCTTTTATGATATATTTATCGTGATATGAATTTCGTTATGTTATAGAACAATTTAACCTAACATTTGAAAAATAAATTATAAAGAAAAACATTGCTACATTAATGTATATGATAATTTTGTAATAAAATTAAAGGTAATGTTCAATAACTTGCACAAGTAGCCAGTGTGAGATAAAATATTACTAAACTTCTAAATTTATCTTGATATTAAATTTGTTTTATTATATCTAATTCATGTGAATCGTATTTCCAAAATATTTGTACAAATAGGTTCAATGTTTTTAGCTTTGAATCAATTACGTACTTCCTTTTAGGCAAATGTGCTTTAATCTTGATCAAAAACTGAATCTGTTTTATATTTTTAAACTTATCTTTTTTCACTTTAAATTTATATTGAGTCTACATATAAATTACAATGTATACCAGATACTTCTCTCAGCAGTAATCAGTCTGCAGGAGATTCGTAAGAAATTAATTTTTAATTTTGTTTTAAGCAAACTAAAGCACTTTACTAAACCAGCAGTTCCTAAGATGGGGTCTGTGGGCCCCCAGTGCCTTTTTAGGGTTCTGTGAAGGTATATCATTTGATGTTAAGATTTCTCTCTTTTGCAAGCTCTGAAGAAAGATGTGTCATCCTAGACCAGGCCTGGCGAATCTTTGTGGATCAACGTCCCATTTTTTTCTAAAAAAAGTGTTTAATAAGGTATGGGATGCCGTCAAATAATTTTGACTTGTGATTATTGGGAAATAATAAAACTAAATACACTAAGATCTCAAAACTCTATTTACTACGAAAAAAAATACCTTTTGTATTGTATAGTTGCAAACGTTTTAGTTATACGTGTAATTAAAAAGAAGTAATATTAAAAAGTAGCATTAAAGCAACATTAGTGTGTGTTCTGTTGTTGCAGATTGAATGACAAAGAACTTATATTAGGATAGTAAGATATTGCTTTTAGTAGAATACATGCTTAATTGGAGTCATCTACAATCGGTTTTTAAGCAATTAATTATTTTTGCTGTGGTTCACTTTTTTGACAAGAGTATTTTCAATTTGTTTCAGAATGCCGTTTTACAGACGATGTTCTGTTTCAGAACATAAAACACATACCGGTTTGACGCCTTTACTGATAATGCAATATTTCAAGATTCACAAAATTTGAAGTTATATCTTATCATCTTGCGCTTTTCATTCTTTTTCTGAACTAGCCATGTTAAATAACATTTAAAAATCGTAAATGTAACACAAATAAATTTAAAACACAGTTGTGTCAAGGAAATTGATTATGCTATGCGTAGACAAACATTGCAACATAAGCAATTGCAGTCTACCACATAACTCAGGCAAGGACATAACAAACGAGTGTGCGCCCCACCGCACCTCGACAGATCATTCGCGTTTGTTCGTAATACTTTATAGTGAACTTGGTTATTTTGAAATAAAATGTAAACCATTTTAATCACTGGCATGCCCAAAATATTATGTCGCGTGCCAAAGGTTCGCCATCCCTGTAATAGACTAAACGGCTCCATCTTAAGCTACCCCCAATGAAAAAATTCTACTAGAACACGTGTTTTGATTAAGAATATTATTTCAATTATTTGATTGCTTGCAACTACATGGTCATTACTACAACATAATTCCGCGTTTCGCTATTTCGGTGTTATATATATTTTGTGTTTAGCCACCGTAGATTCTCTCACATATATCATTGTTATCTAATCTGTTACAGGTTTATGTTTAAGATCTTAATAAAGTCATATTATGATCATGGCAGCTTCTAGTTCTTCATTTATTCCTACACCTCTAGCTCACGCTGATAATCAAGGAGAAGGGTACCCGAGGGGGAGGCCCTTACAATATATATATATATATATATATATATATATATATATATATATATTTACATTATTCACATTAGCATTTCGTAAAGTGCTAAATATAACATCCAAGGCTAAATCAAATTATTTTATTTTCAATAATAATATTATGTCTGGCTTTTGCATCTTTTATTCTTTCTTTTATAGTTCTAAATTGATCACTTTTTTAGGGTTTCCCAAAGTAATGAGAAGTATATCAGTAGCAGGAACTTCTTAGGACATGGGCCAACTGTGCCCGGGTCTAGGTCCTCTGTTTCATTAGGGCCTGCGGCTGCGGTGTCCCAGTGGTCAAGTTATTGGTTCGTGGCTGCCTTGTCGCGAGTTCGAGCCCAAGACCACTAAAGACCCACCGTGTAGGGCAGCGATGCACGTTAAATCTGTCGAGGGCTCAAATGTCCTCCCTTTGGTTGGGTAGTTAGGAGAGTGGGTGCCAGCTCAGGTGTTATATTCGTCACTCGACCATGGCTCATCCGTCGTTAAAAGCCCTCGTGTAGCTGAACAGTGCGACGTTCATATTCACTCACTCAAAGAGGGTCTAATATAGTACTCGACTCAGCCTTCATAAGGTCATTATTAGAATTATTTTAATTGTCAAATGCTATTTCTTGCTGTATTCTTCAAAAAACAGGGAATTTAGGACTACATGTCAATTGGCAACAATGGCAAGACTGTATTATTATGTGATGACCGTCGCCCATGCATAGACCTAGTTTTACCCCTATACCCCATTATTACTCATTAAGTCGAAGAGCGTAGTAGGTTGAGTCGATTTGTTGTAAATCATGTACATTTGTTTGTTTCAGGTTATTATTTGTACGAGTATTTGACAGCATAAGACCATCTTCTTTTAAAGGTCGTAGGTGGAGTCTACATTTGTGTAGGTATCCAGGTCCTATTTTTACATAAGGGCCGAGGACCTATTTTATGTAGGTGTCCAGGGCCTAGACCAGTCTTAAGACGTCCCTGACCAACGGACATGGTTCAAGAATACGCAATGGGAGAACAAAATTTGTAGAAATCAATCAAGTAAGTGTCTATTAACGAGGCACTGTAAAGCCACACGCGAGAGCTGTTGGCGACGGATATCCTAATTTTGATTCTCAGTCAAGCGATAAAGATAACATCTGAACTAGCAACCCTCCTGAAACTACCACACACTCATTGAGCTTTGGCAGATTTAACGTGTATCAGTCCCTCTACATGGCGAGTCTTCAGTGGCACTAATGCTTAAATTCATGACGCGCCAGCCATGAATTCCAGACAATGCCCACTGGACTACTACGGCCACCGCAATCAAACAAAAAATTAATTAGCCCTAAAACAGACTGACAGTATTTCTCGTACCATGGAAAAGTTTGTTTTGATAAAATAGTCAGCTTGGTGACAAATGATACAACGTATTTACTCGAATCTAAACCACACAATTTTTACAGTGTTAATGCTATTCAAAATCGAGTGTGGCTTAGAATCAAAAGCAAATCATCAGTTGGATGGGGAGCAAATCGTGTAACTTATAATTGGCAGTTTTAGTGTTAATGAATTAATAAAGAATAAACAAATTGTTTAATTAAATATCAATGATTTCCACAATATTGAATCAAAATTCCATATTATTTTCAAATTCTTTGTTTCACATCTTGAGTCTGTATAACGTACAAATCATCAACCGATCAGATAAACCCGTCCAAATTTATACACATATATACATATTTATAGTGTAATAAAATAACTTAAGATACCAAGTGAAGAAGTTGTATAACCTACAAAGCCTAAGAAGAAAGAAATTGGAGTTCAAGAGACATAACAAATATAGATACAAAAAGTGTTTTGGACTAAATGGAGATTTATTGTGATTTCTATAGATTTCACTGAATTAGGCCAGCGATTTAGGGTCAGCAATGCTTTATGGATCCCCCTCCGCCGATATTTTCGACATAAGAAAAAACAGAGCCATGTTGAAAAGTTAAGTCTATTACTGACACACGTGGATGATAAACCAGACAGTAAAGTAAAATGAAATTTTTGAAAGAGAACAATATTGTTTCTCTCATAGAGAGGAATATTTAGAAAAAATTCTGCAGAAAAATTAGGATAAAAAACTTCACATAAAAATGAAAACCATAAAAAAATGTGCAAGCATGCAACTTTTGCAAAAGTCCCGCGCATATATATATATATATATATATATATATACTGTAAAAGGTTCTCATGTAAAAGAAAACATTCCTTTTCACGGATAAAGCTAGAAAAATTCATAACTTATTTTATGAAATTTGTAAAAAGTGACTACTTGTTTCAGTACATGAGTGTGAATGTCTCTAAACAAGATTTTTATAAAAAGATTTGGAAATTCAAGCATTTAAATTAGCCTACGAATATTATGCATTTTTTTAAAAACTGTTAGTTTAGTTGTTAAATGGATTCTAAAATTATTACGTTTGTAAGAAAAAATTGTTGCAAAGCATGCATTTCAGTGTTTTGAGTTGCTCTGAGTATTCTTTTAGTAAAAAAATCAATCAACAGGTTTGGCTTAAATCATTTTCTGTTACTCAATCATAATTAAAATTTAAAATACAGAAATCCTACGAAAATGCTCATGCCATGACGTTGGTAAAAAATTTTAATATATTTTTTGTAAATTTCTAAGACATGTCTAATGCTTTAACCACCTGATATAAAAGTATTTTTACAAAGAAAAGGATATACATATATATTATTTCAAAATTAAAAAGCAGAAATGTTTAAAGCAAAACTAATGCTTCTGGCCATGATAAACACAATTTTATCAATTACAGAAAAATTATTTTTCTCATTTTTCACAAAGCAGCTAAAGTCGAAGAAAAACAGTTCGAAACTAACATAGAAAATATGATAAAAAGTATAAAAACTTTATCTCTTCCTGTTCCCACCAGATCTGAAAATTTTAATCTGTTCTTCCAATCATTAGAACGCGCATTTTTAACCAAGAAAATAAATGACGAATATAAATCTGAAATTTTAATAAATCTTCTGGGCGAAAGAGCTCATAACGTCTTACTGTATATTAAAGAAGAGGAATTAAATGACTATGAAAAACTAAAATCTATAGTACTCAGAGAATTCCAATTAACCCCTCGCGAGTGTTTAAACTCATTTAAAAATGCTGTAAAATCATCAGGCGAGACATACATCCAATTTGCTGCAAGATTGACGGCAAACTTCCAATATTATTGTTCGTTAAGAAAAGTTAATTCCTTTGAATCTCTATGTGATCTTATAATTTCTGATAAATTATTTGAAACTTTAAATAAGGAAACTGCAACTCATATTGGCATTCGAGAAGCAGAAGATTGGTTTAGGCCTATTGATTTAGCTAAAGAGTGTAATATTTATATTTCATCTAGAAGCGGATCACATAAAGAAACTCCTATTACTTATGGATATACCCAAGACCCCTTTAAAAATAGATCACAAAACTTTAAAACAAAGATTAAAGAGAACTATCCCCAATATCATGAAAGAGAAAATAAAAATTGCTATATAATCGGTGATTCATCTCATTGCGCAAGAGACTGTGAGAAGCGTTTTAAACCTAAAGAATCTAATGATCACATCCATAAAAAAATAAACGTGAATACTTTGAAAATCGAGAGCGAAAAACAAAATAGCGATGAATGCACAAATCTTCAATACGTAAACATTTTTGTGGAAAATCAGCCCGTAACAGCATTGATTGATTCAGGTTGCCAGATCCCAGTTTTAAATTCCTCACTAATTAGAGTGCAAACACCTTCCGAAGAGATCATAACATTAAGTTCATGTTTTGGCGAACAGCGTATGGTAGAAGTTAAACCCATAAATATTTCTCTTAATCAACACTCTCCTAGCTTGAGTGTTGGAACGGCAATATCACCGACCTTGACCGAAGAATTTATTATACATCCCAGTGTATATTCTGAAATAGAGAAACTAGGCCACGCAAAGAGCGATGTTTCATTGAGTGAAAGTGGATCCTCTTTGAGTGCAGATTTGGGTGTTCAGTTTAATTCAAGTGTTTCTTTTCCAAATGTTTCTGTTTCAAATGTGATAAAAAACTGTAGTTATGATTTGCCATATGTTAAGAACTTTAATACTAGAAATGATTCGAGTTCTCTAATTAAGGATTATAAATGTAATAAAATTAAGATTACTAAGTTAAAATTGAGTATTGTAAGAGACAAATGTTCTGATATAGTATTGTGTAAGAAAGCCAATGGTGCCATGAAAACGAGTTCCGTGGAATTTATCTCCCGCTCACCTAACCCTTTACCTATGAAGAGTAAACATCATCGGTTTGTGTTGCTCCGGAAAATTTTTCAGCCTTGGCAGTGGAAACGAAGGAAAAAGAGAAATCGTATTGAACAGACGTCCAGAACTCTACAGAGGAAAATATCGATGCGTTCAACCAAAGATCAACTTGTTGAAAAAGATGTTCTTATGCCGGTGAAACACAATGTTTTCCTGTGGAACCTTCCGGATGTCGAAGAGGTGCCTTCACATGATGGAGAAACTGTCTAGTTCAACAAAATTTTGATATGTTTAATCTCTATATATTTGTCGTATAGTCCTTGTCTGTTCCGTTTTTTTTTTGTATGTTTCAGATTCTCCTCTGGTCTCCATGGAAATACCGCTGCGGACAGCGTACGGTCAGAATGGCCGTTGTGGCATGCAGCCAAAACCAAGCAGTCTTCGCGCGCAGGCGCATCAAAGTAAAAGCAGAACTGAAACTGAAAAAGCAGAGACTCTTGAGAAAAAACTTAGAATTAGAGAGAAGCAGCGAGAGAGAAAAGGAGAACGCGAGAGGTGCGCGAGCAGGCGTTACCTTCTGAATATCATCGTCAAACTTATCTGTAAAAACTTTTCTACCTTTTTTAATTAATTTTTGTTTAATGTTAAAATAAAATAGAAGAAAGACCAACGTCTTGGACCCCTTGTTGTCTCCCACACACATATATATATATATATATATATATATATATATATATATATATATATATTGCAAAAGGTTCTCATGTAAAAGAAAACATTCCTTTTCACGGATAAAGCTAGAAAAATTCATAACTTATTTTATGAATTTTGTAAAAAGTGACTACTTGTTTCAGTACATGAGTGTGAATGTCTCTAAACAAGATTTTTATAAAAAGATTTGGAAGTTCAAGCATTTAAATTAGCCTCCGAATATTATGCATTTTTTTTAAAACTGTTAGTTTAGTTGTTAAATGGATTCTAAAATTATTACGTTTGTAAGAAAAAATTGTTGCAAAGCATGCATTTCAGTGTTTTGAGTTGCTCTGAGTATTCTTTTAGTAAAAAAATCAATCAACAGGTTTGGCTTAAATCATTTTCTGTTACTCAATCATAATTAAAATTTAAAATACAGAAATCCTACGAAAATGCTCATGCCATGACGTTGGTAAAAAATTTTAATATATTTTTTGTAAATTTCTAAGACATGTCTAATGCTTTAACCACCTGATATAAAAGTATTTTTACAAAGAAAAGGATATACATATATATTATTTCAAAATTAAAAAGCAGAAATGTTTAAAGCAAAACTAATGCTTCTGGCCATGATAAACACAATTTTATCAATTACAGAAAAATTATTTTTCTCATTTTTCACAAATAACAAACATGTTCCCACAAATATGTTTAAAAAAATCATTAAGGAATTTGTAAGCAAAAGTACGCAAATATCCATTAGTAAATGCCCTGAAGTTTTATTTTTCTCCCCAAAAAGCACCTTGAGATCTTTTTAGCGTTCATTTTTAGCTGATTCTTACAAAAATTATTTGACCTTACAATGTTTTCCATCACTAATTCTATGCTCTTTTTTTAAAATTAAAGCTTATTTAAAAAAAATCTATGTCTCATTATTGTATTATGTATAACTTTTGATATTTCAAACTTAATAAATAATTACATCATACTTAGCTTATACTCCAACAAGCTGCAAAGCAACAAATCCTTACTTTCTAAAAACAAAACAAATTATGTTATTATCGTAATATCCTCTTCCCATACATATACCTTTAACTAATTTAATCCCTTTCCTTCTATCAAAATAAGCCAAACACGCCACCCCTATATGAGGCTAAATATACACCCTATCACTAATACACAGTGTTTCTCTTTCAAATTAAACAACAACACGCTTAAGCCTCTTTTATATTGAAAATCTCCAAGAGCCGGCTGTTGTTTTCTCTCCCATACCCCAACACCTGACGACGGAAGATTACAATGAACTGTTAATTCCTCGCCTATTGTTATTTTAATCCGATCGCCATTACGAGGGTTGGACTAATCTTCATCGGATCGTCTGCTTCTCCATGGAGAGTGGTGGGGTAGTTCAGCGTACCGAGCCGGAGGGGAGCAAAATGACCGTAAGGCTATAGATAGTAGCCGGTTGATTATTTGCCCAGCGAGAGAGCGGTCAAAGGATTAAGGGTCGATTGAACTAGAGGGGGTGGACCAGAATGCTAGGGTGGACAGAAACTGTGTCGGTATATTAGCCCCCGGTCAAAATCGTCTGCATGCTTGTGCGTATTGAATCAATTCGGGAATGCTTGCTTCGTTTGCGCGTTTGGATGAGTGAACCCAAATGCTGATTGAGGATTGGCCCCAAAGAGGGTTGGTCGTCTGAAAAGGGATCTGTAGGGGAAGGGGGTTCGCCTGGGTGAGTGTGAATCTTTGGAATGTATAGATGAGGTGATGCGTGACAGGTAACTACGGATTCATAAGAAGGGGAATGATGGAATGGCCTCCATCTGTGTTCGTTTTGATATATATTAATTTGTTTATTTAATATAGTAGGAGTTATTATTTAATTACGATCGTTGTTTGAGAATTCTACAGAAATGCTATTTAGTTTCTGTGGGTGAATGTTTTAATATTACCGGAATGTATCTTCATTTATTAATATTTATTTTAATTTATTTTTCTAAATTTTAAAACCATTTTCATCGCAAGCAGTATTAAATCACTATCTGTGGAGTTAAATTACTATCTGATTTTAAATGGATTTGCGAAGATAACAGTAGATTTAGTTGAGAGTATTATGTGCTTTAGAGTTGTCAAAAAATTATACTTTACAGAATGGCAAATTTTCATTCATTGATCTGCTATAATATTAATCAGAATTGTTTTAAATTTTTTTATAGTCAAATGAGTAATAATCAAAATACTATAAATATATTTTTAAAAAGTCGAATATATAATACACATACAGTTAACTAATACTAAATTAGCTACAGCGTAGAATAAAAGTAAGAAGTTTATTTGATAAGAAGATGGCCATATATTTCATGTGTTGAGCAAAATACGACACACACAAAAAAACTGAAGATCATACTCTATTTCATCAAACATTTAACCCTTTAGCGGGCAGTGGCTAATAGGTCTAGCCACATATTCAAAAAAATTTCCCCAAGCGAGTGGTGGATATTTAGTCTATCCATATGCATTAATTGAAGCTAAAACGCATAAAAAGTAACACGGGTGACAGCAGTATACCTTATTTTGCATTTCAAGTCCTCTGATGGCATCTAGTTAAAAACAGTTTTTCTCGGTGTAAATCTACAAATAGTATTTTGAGTACTATAAATAAAATTTCTGATCTGTGAAAATTTTCGACATGTCTTAAGTTTTCTTTTCTCTCATCTTAATGAATTAAGCAATTGTACAATTAAAAAAAAGGTTTTATTTAGGTTTTTGGAAATCTTTTATACGAGGATAGAGGCTCTATCCACTGCCCTCATAGAACAGAAAAAGGACCTATTTCCTGTACTCGAGAGAGAGCACTTAGAATCACGTGAGAATGTTGGAGGTCAGAAATAAAAACAAACTTTGTTTACAATATGTGGTACAAGATTCTCGGGTTCGAAAATATTTAATCACAACTTTTCTGCTCGGAGAAAACAATTGCATATTATAAAATTCCACAGTAAATAGCTCATCAAATTTGTGAAATAACTAATTTAAATCTTCAAAAATATATTACTCTATTTCTAACTTTTTATACTAAAATTAAATAAAATATAAACTGTGGATATATACAAATTTCAATGTATATTCTAAGTAAGTAGTATATGTATATTATAAGTAAGTATTCTATGTTGTACAATTATTCTATTATTATTTTATAGCACTTCCATTTTGTATTTAATTGTTATTGAAATAGCTATTAGCATAAATGCTAATTTTTCATAAACAAGTTTATTACGAAATGATTCATTTTTTCTGTCCTGAAAAGTAAGTTAAATGTCGTAAATGCGCAGTGGCTATAATGTCTAGCCACCACCCAGGAATAAAATCCCTGATCAGGTATTTTTTTGTGGCTAAATAATGTTTACAGAGGATGAGAACATTACATTTATCAAGTACTTTATCCCAGAAAATGTGTATTTTAGCTTTGTGCCAGTTAAAGGGTTGTATATATTTTGAAGTAATAAAATGTATGTCTCACTGCATCACAGTATGTATTTTTTTTTCATATTTTTTTTTCTCATACATACTCTTATTAATTTAAAATGTAAATTTTTTAGGAAAATAAAATGCATTTTTTTGCAGTTTATAAAAAATATATCCAAGGTCTCTCTCTCTCTCTCTCTCTAATTATGTTACATGTATTTTTACGTCATTTTAAGTTCGAAAATATGTCTCGTTCCTTTAACTGTTGCACGAATAGGAATTGTTTTATTTTCCCTTTATGTGCATTTTTAAAGTAAAAATTAAAAGGTTTCCTCTTATTCTAAAGAATTCTTGTTTTAAAATTAGTTGTGGAGCCATTACTGTTCTCTTTTAAAAAACGTGCAATAGTACGTCATAAAATGTATCCAAAGTAATAATACATTGGCATGTAATGTAATCGTTAAATTTACTACTCAATAAAATCTAAAAATAATTAAATTTAGAAGTATATGAAATATTACGTCACATATAGGTTATATTATATTGCAAGAACAAAAAATATAATGTATCTTTGCTACAAACTTATTTTTTTAAAGTTAAAAACATGTATTTCACTATCACTTCATCAACATTACGATATGAAACTTGAATTTTCTCAAGCAAGAATTTCATTTTTTACTATAGCAAATTTCTAAAATTTTTCAAATTATTTCATCATTCAAATTGCTCATAAATGCTTATTGTTTTCTTTAATTTTATACCTAGTACCAGATTTTGAAGCATAGTATAATAAAAATTCACATTGAATATATTTGCTTAGACATTTAAAAAGATGAAATATAAAATTAATTAATTCAAATAAGAAAAACCAACTAGATAATGCTCAATTTAAGCTATATTATCATAACCTAGTAAAACCACCACTAAATGCATTTATAAATTCATTATTTTCTTATACTAGACTGAAACCATAACAATGTCTTCTAATGTTATTAACATCATTTATACAATTAGTTCCGTTTCTATGCCAACAAATAGCATTAGCTTTGAAGCCAATGAAAGCAACGATTATCCATTTAAGGCACAGTGAATTATCATGATGATAATAGAATGCGCGAAAATACAGTTAGTTAATGAATGACCAGATGAATTAGTTCCGCGTTAAAGAAGATAGTTATAGCTAATTTATGTTCATTTTTATATCTACCATTATTTAGAGTGCCATTATTAATGTTTTTCCCCTTGTTCTTTCAAGATGTGAACAGTCGACACAAAAGTTCAAAAGTTCGCAAAGATTGTTAAAGAATAATGGATAAATTATTTATTATTATTTCAAGTAAAACAAATCAACTATTGATTATATTTTTTTTCGTTGCTTACTGAATACAGATAATTACCAACCCTCCCATTCGGAATAGTGGTTAGTGACGCTGACTGCTGTGTCGTAGCACCTGAGTTCGAATCCCGGATACGGCATGGAGGTTTGTAAATGTATAGTGCCTGTGCGGCATAGGGGTACTCTAAATAGCGTAGTGCCTGGAGTCCTCTCATGAAGTTAGTGGAAGAGAAAAAGAGGCTCAAGGTTTCCAACCAATCATAGGATGCTCACTCACAAAATTTGAGTGGAACCAAGCCAAATCGTAATATTAACTGTATGGTGCTAAAAGCTATGGCTAACGACTGGTGTAAAACTAGCCCCTTGCCACAATGGATTTCATGGGCCTCGATCTGACACTGTTAGTCAGGTAAAATTAGTAGCAACAAATAATACCTGTGTAGAAAGAAGAAAGCAAATATGTTGCGAAAGTGATTGTTAAAAAGAACAACTGTAATTTATTGAAATATCAAGCTTTTAAATAAATTTCTGATAAGTATCTTCTATTAACTGTACTTTTAAATAATGAATAATTTAGATGTCTAGTGTGTTTATAAATGATGTTCATAAATTTTATTCCTTTTTTAACTATCAATTTTCCCGTAAAGCGAATAATTTGCATATAGAAATGAATGCAATTTATTTTTTCATAAAAAATTCTACTATTTTCCCATTTATTGATTGTACAACTGTCATTTTGCTTTTCTTCCAAAAGAAAAGAAAGCTAATGATTTTTGCTATGAACAATAGTTTCACTCAAGTCTATAGGAAAATTCTAATCACAAAAAAAAAAATACGTAATTGCTAAGTCTTATTTCATTAGTTTTGAAAAAAGGGAGGATATGTAATTTTTAAATTTCAGAGTTTTTAAAAGCAAGAATGGTTATTTTGGAACATCAAATAATCATGCAATTAAGTTTAAAATGTTTTTGAAATTGCCTGGAGATATGTGTGTGTGTATGTTTGTGACAGAGTATAAAAACTTTTTCACCCAGAATATTTGTCACGATATTTTTCTACTATTCTTACTGAAAATCAATAAAACCAAACAATTCAATATAGCTTTATTTCTTGGTAAACGTAATTATAGAAAAAGAATGGATAAAATTTGTATTTTTTAATTTCTGTAGTATTGTTCACCCTATTACTGAATTTTGTTGAGATCAAATTATATTTGCCATTGGTAAATTAAAAGAATCACCCAATTAAATTAAATGTGAAGAAGCGGAATTGATTTTTTTTAAATATTTTTTTAATTAGGTAAATCGATTGAATGGTTCGACTCCATTTTTGAGTGCAAACGAATATATCAACTTCAAGAACACTTCAAGAAATTTTGTCATAACATTACGCTATAAGCTACGCATGCTCTTCAGTATCAAAAGTTCGAGCAGAGTGGAGTTCAGAATTTTTAATAGCTTGAATAGCTTAAGAAGAGCTTGAAATAAAATTTAAAAAATTGAAAAATTAATTGTATTATTAAATTTTTATTTGTGTCTTATACTAATTTTATTTATAATTAATTATTCATTTTTAATATGAGAAGCTGAAAAAAAGAAGAAAAAATATAGTTTCATTTTTATTCCGTGAAAGAGATTATTCCCTTGGGAAAATTTAGTTCACTTATTGCTTATATTAGCTGATCATAAATTCTAATATTTATAATGAAATTTTTGTTTGGAACTTAACAATATCTGAGGAAGTATTGTCAGGAAATTAAAGGTCTGTGCAAATGTATTAAATTTTCCCGTTTCTTCCCAACATAAGATTTTATTATACTCTCCAGCCTACCATACTTCTTTTCACTACAATTTATCTTTTAATATAATCTTGCACACATATAATCATAGAAGCATACGCGAAGTGCTACCTTGTGTGTTGAGGAAGGGATGACAATTACCTAATAAAATATATTGCGGAATGGTGTTAAAACAATATATATATATATATATATATATATATATATATATATATATATATATATATATATATATATATATGAGTCCTCTCTTATTGAACTATATGTAAACATGCATTGCAAACAAACCAATTTCTGATTATTGTAATGTTCAATGTGCAACTGCTGGCCACTTATTTCACAGCTTTAAAATCCATATAATTTGTTAACTTTTGTACATTATTTTACAGTTCGATAATTTTAATTTTATTTATGCTTTTGAAAAATAATATATATATATATATATATATATATATATATATGTCAAAGTAATTTAAATGACATGAAGGAATACACCACACAAATCAATACATCTTTTAAGCAGGTGATTATCTCCTACAAGTTTCTAAAAAATGTAAAACGTTAGTATAAACTTCACGTTTTAAATTTTACAAAATATCTCTTATTCATATTCTTACTCCCACAAAAAAGAATATAATGTGTATATATTAACAAAATAAACATAAATGTTTTTAATTTTATTTTAAATTTCATAATAAATCAATCCAAATACGCCCTTTTTTTTAAAAAACTGGCCACTAAAAATTCTGAACCAATGAAATTTATTAATTCAAGTTTCTGATTTAAATTTGTAGAGATGATTTATTTCTTTAGAACATGACTTTTTCTTTTGGTTTATTTCCCCCCTTTTTTAGGGAAACTTGTGTATTACCGGAAAGAAAGCTATAACCTTTGGTATGGCCTGAACATTATCAATTCACTTAAACATCTCTCCCATTTTCTTTAAATGTCATGGTTGAAAATAGTTAACCGTATATCATTTTCAGTTTTTATTAATCCTCAAACTTAATTAAGAAAGCTATTTGTTTCTTAAAGAAATTATTTTAATTTACATTTTTCTTAGATGACACATAAGGGAATTTTCAAAAACCATCGTTCTGCTGTTACGTAATAATGCAACAAATTTTTTATGTATAGTTTACTCTGATAACTTCTCATAAATTAAGAAAATGCATTAAAGAATGCAACACAAGAGTTTTTAAGCATAAAAAAATGCAGCACAGTAAGTTATCACAAAAAAGTTATTGTATTTATATGGAATACATGATAAAGGGTGTTTTTTTAGAGGTATAGAAGTTTAAATTGCAATAAAACAACGATGTATTATTCGATTGACATGATTTTTTTTATTCGAAAGATAATCTTGTGGCATATTACATTTTAAATATGATTTCTGGCATAGGACTGCCACGGCTGGCTCCGATGTAGTCCAATCTGGACGTCCAATTTTCGATGACTTTTTCCAACATTTGTGGCCGTATATCGGCAATAACACGGAGAATGTTGTCTTCCAAATGGTCAAGCGTTTGTGGCTTATCCGCATAGACCAATGACTTTATATAGCCCTACAGAAAATAGTCTAGCGGTGTTAAATCACAAGATCTTGGAGGCCAATTCACAGGTCCAAAACGTGAAATTAGGCGGTCACCAAACGTGTATTTCAATAAATCGATTGTGGCACGAGCTGTGTGACATGTTGCGCCATCTTGTTGGAACCACAGCTCCTGGAAATCATGATTGTTCAATTCAGGAATGAAAAAGTTAGTAATCATGGCTCTATACCGAGATCACCATTGACTGTAACGTTGTTGCCTTCATCGTTTTTGAAGAAGGATTCCACCAGCCCATAAAGCGCACCAAACAGTCAGTTTTTCTGAATGTAACGGTGTTTCGACATACACTTGTGGATTAGCTTCACTCCAAATGCAGCAGTTTTGTTTGTTGACGTAGCCATTCAACCAGAAGTGCGGTTCATCGATAAACAAAATTCGCTTATGAAAATCGGGAACAACGGCAAACTCGTTTTGGGCCCATTCGACGAATCTACGCCTTGCTTGATGATCGTTTTGATGAATTGCCAAACCAAACTGAGAATAAATCACTTGACAGCTGTTAAATCGGTCGCCATCTTGGAAAGTAATGCCAACTTAAACTTCTATACCTGGAAAAAAAACACTGTTTAGCTATAAACATCATTTTCGCCTTATAATATTATTTATAGCTGTCATACATGGAATAATCTTAGAAAATGTATGGGAATTATTCAATGAATTACATTTAATAATACATTTAGAGCTCATTTAACGGAAGGAAAATATTGGATTATATTTATATACATATATATATATATATATATATATATATATATATATATATATATATATATCACAGCTATGGATGTTCTTAACGTTATTAAGATTTCAAATCGTATTTTATTGGATTACATAAATTTCAAAGGAAACTAGTAAAACTTCTATTCGTTTTACATATAACAGAGTTCAACAAAACATAACAACTTTTTTTAAAAGTTAAGTGGATTGTTATACATTTAATTCAGCATTGCAACTGAAATAAATATAAGCTTTTAGAATTCAAAAGGGAGAAAAAAACGATAATTCGATTTTGTTTACAAAGTCTGTTTCGTCTCAAGTGCTCTTTCTCCTTGAAGAAGAGAAAAATATAATTTGTACTCTTTTCTAGTGGTAGTATAAATAAAAACTGTGTTACGAAATACACAAAACAGTTTCTGTTTAATTTCAAAGTTCTGATTATTATTCAGGAATGTAGTTTTCATGCTCTGTGAAAGCTTTTTTTTTCTTTCAAGATGATACTTCAGAAAAAAAATACTTAATGGAACTTTTTTAAGCATGTTAGAAACATTAGCTTCTTTACTATTATTTTAACTAGTACATTTAAATAGCTTATAGAAGAATTTGTTTCAGTGTTTTAGACTTTATGTAAACTATCATTCTTAATAATATAATATTTTTATTTAACGGTGGAAAATTCCAGTACATAAGTTACAGATATGTTTCTTTATTTTGAGTAAAAATTTCTCAATGGCTGTAAATATTCATCTTTTGATTTATATTTTAAATGTTATTGTAAGCAAAAATTTATTCGACCATAAGATTTTAATTGCTTATTGAAGTGAAAACTTCTTTACGCGCGTTGAGCGTTTTGGTAGAGGGTAAAATCCTCGGTTCGCGTCACCGACATGCTAATGATCTCCAGACTAGCGCACGCGCAGTAGCCTGTGTACACGTATACACTAATACATCGACTATTTCTGACTGTATTATGTGCGCGTTGGACGCTTTTTGGATAAGTATAATTTTGTGAGTCACGTCACCAATACGTTATAGTAGCAGTACATCTGTAATTGTAAATGTGACGCGTTGTACATTAAGTATTAGAGTGTAGTTATATACATAAGTAAAGTTAAATTGACCACGTGGGAAGTTCAACTTGTGTGTACTGGATTTTGTTTATTTAAGTGAATTTTTAATTTGACTATTATTGTAATTATTTAATTGAAGTATGACTGTTTATTTATTGAATTTAAATTCATTGACTTCAGTATAAAAGTGAGTATGAAACATATTAATATTTTTATACAGATAAATGAATAATGAAAACAACGAATATATTTTTAAACATTTTTAATATTTGTACGAATATTTGTATTTAAAATTTAGCATTATTCATTTTAATTATGTTTTTAATATTTAACCTCTTCATCATGAAATGAGTATTATTACGGTATAAGATTTATCTTACTAGCGTGGTAAAATAGATTTCTAGTTATTTGATAATATTTTTTCGTGGATTTTAAAATTGGAAAATTAAAAAAATGTTATAATAATTTTAGATTTTATGAAATATGTTCATTTATTGTAAAATTCAATTTTACGAAGTTATTGTTTGTTTGTGTAATTTGTTAGATATAAAATACGTGCTTTGTTATTTTTTGCCAAATAATTATTTATGAACTTATATAATTTAATTTCACTATTAGAAAAAATATTGTAACATAATTAAAATCTCTAGATTTCTATTTTTTATACTTGTTTAGATCCTTAATCCCACGAGAAAAAAACTTGAACATGTCAACAGATAGAACAATTTTTATTCGAAAATTTAATGATTTACACAAATGAAGGTTCTGAATTACTCGAAAAAGATTTGGCGAAAAATTTGACGACATACCTATGATATTAAGTGGAGACTTTAATATTAACTTCGCAGATGACAAAAATTTATCATTAATTGAATTTTTGAATGAAACATTAGGTTTGACTATGTCTAATGATCGAAAAGTCAGTACAACAAAGTATAAAACGACTATCGATGCTGTTTTTATACGATATTTAGATAAATTTCAATCAAACATTTTTATTTCTTATTTCAGTTACCATAAACCTATTGTATCTTTTTTTAGAATACAATGAAATGATTGAACGAACAGATAATCTAAGTATTGTCGAAATTAATGATGACAATGATGTAAATAATGAAAATAATGTTCAAACTTGAATTCATTGAAATTCGTGTAAATATAAATACTATGTATAATTAAGATAATTGTATATTAATTATTTTTTCAACCACTTTGTATTTATATTTTGTTCATGATTTGTTTAACCCATCATATGTAACTAATAAATAAAACATAAAAAATTTCATATAATTTTTGCATATAGTTTTAATTACTCTCAACTTAATAGTTCCGTTTTCACTTCTATCGGCAGTCCCACGACTGCTACTGTTTTATTTTTTATATTTGTAATGTTAACCCTTAAAGGCATTTTCATCAATTTAAAATTTTTTATTTTATCAAACTTTGCAATCAACTGCTCTTTTTAATTTAATTTTAGTAATTTTAATACTATATAAAAGTTAAATAAATATTTCAAAATTTGCTTAAGTTAAACTTGTTTAAATTAATTTCATCGAGTAACTACACTCTGAAAGTACAGGAAGTGAGAACTATAAAAAGAAATTGCTAAAAAATTATGCGTGTTTCTAAATCCTTAAAAACTATTTATTAATATTTAGTATTATTTTTAGAAGTATTAACATTTAACTACGATACTCCTTCTTTCTCCCTTCCTCCCACTCCCTTCTTTCTCTCAATCCCTCTCTCTCTCTCTCTTTGTCTATCTCTCGACCTTTATTTCCCTCACTCTCTCAATCCCTCTCAATTCACGTTAACCTTTCTTCTCTCGTGATAATTAGGCGGCCACGGTAGCCGAGTGGTATAGGTACCGGACCGTGGCTTGCTTTGTCACGGGTTCGAACCCAGTACCACTAAAGACCCGCCGTGTAGGGCAGCGATGCACGTTAAATCTGTCGAGAGCTGAAACGTCCTCCCGTTGGTGTGGTGTGGTAGTTCGGAGAGGGGTGCTAGCTCAGGTGTCGTCCACGTCACTTGACCATGGTTCAGAATTACGTGGTCCGTCGCCAAAAGCCCTCGTGTAGCTGAACAGTGCGACGTCAATATTCAATCAATCAATCACTCGCGATAATTAGTATTATTGCTACAATAGGAATTTTTTTTAACTGTATTGTTATTTTTCTTTAATTTTGCTTTAATTTCTCTCTTAAATTTTTCATACTCCACTGGACAAGCTCCACTCATAGTCTTATATGTAACTTTTTGCAACCTCTGGGTAGCCAATGAGAGTCGTTTTCCTCACCATATATTAACCAATCAGAGAGCAGCATCTAAGCTCTCACTCAAGCCAAAATTTCACTACCAAAAATTCCAAGTATGAACTTATAGATGCACCCCTTGGATAGCCTCGCATTAACCATTCGCAGTTGAAAGATAAAACTCGACATTCGTCACTCTTATACCAAAGATGGTCAGATATTGGACTGGGGACTGCGCTGCAGTCCAGAAACTCAAAGATGAACTCAATTCTCCTCCCTCTCTCTGACCTTATATATATCTCACACTCACTCTTCTCTCCATCTTCCTCTATCTCTTCCCTCACTCCCTCTCTTCTCTCTCCTTCTCTTCCCTCTCCTTCTCACTATTCCCTCACTTCATCTCTTCACTTTCCCTATCACCTTCTCTTTCTTTATATAAGCACTAAGGAAATGTTAAGAATTTAAATATAAATGACCTTATATTAAAACAATATTACTTTTTCATTTTCTAATTATACAAGTGTTCAAATAGCACCAATATGTTAGTAGAAATAGTAACGAATGGGAAACTATCCATTTCAGGATTTTCATTAATACCTAAGGATAACATTACAATAATAAGAGACTTTATTAAGTACTCTCATTACTCGTTGCCTACAGAGAAAATGCATTTGTAGTATAGAATCAGATAGTTTCTATCGGCTTATCTATAAATCGACCAAATTAAGGTCTTTAATGAGCATGTGGATTACATAGCATTCTGGGCACTTAATGGGTATCTATAATATTCAGTTAGCAATTAACGGAGAAAGGATGTAATGTGTGGATGCCCTGTATATGATCTTAATAAAGAAGTATTTCATACATTTCCAACATTATACAATTATTGGTAGCAGTAATTTGTTACATTGTTGGTATTTTTACAATTATAGTATATATATTTAAATAAAACTTGCAGGTGTCGCGTTTTATTTTTTATTATTTTATGTTTTAAGCATGATTTCATTCCGTTATGTTTATGCTACATTTTCTGAAGTTGTTCATAGAGACTTCCAGAAAAAGGAACTACATGTTTTAGTTAGAATATGATGTAGTTCATGACCACTGTTAAGAATATAAGCTAAAGTAAAGAGTTGTACATCTCAAAGATAAATTTAATCAATCAGCATTGTTATGGTCATATGGATTTACTTGGAATACGTTCAGTTAGGCAGAACTTAGCTCCAGGCTTCATAATTAATTAATCCTCGATAACTTATCTTTTTTATTCAGTTTTTAAGTTAAGGCTACGTTCCTACATATTTCGTATTTACCGAATTTCTTTTTTCCATTTTTTGAGTCTTATATCATTGAGAAGCTTTCCACAAACTTTCAGGTCTGTTAACAAATTAGTTTTCAAGATATCTGAGGTTTTCTGAGCCATAGTTTTGGTTTCGCTTTCATTTTAAAATATTTTCCCATTCTGAAATTGAATTAATTAGAAATATTTTTGAGCACAATATTAACTCTTTTAATGTAAAATGTTTATTCCAATTTTCATTACTAAAATCATTTCTGCTTGATTGTAATTTGAATTTTCTGAAATCTCATAATTAATTAATTAAAACTAATTTCAAACCCAATATTTGCTTTAAAAATAGTTTATATAACTTAAAAGCTGTATCATTAATTTTTTTCCTGTTGAGAAAATTCCATAGCCAAAACATTTTCATGTTTTTGTGACGAACAATATTTCAAAGAGATGGAATACTACTGAAAATGATGAATCTAAAAATCAGTCATCAGCTGATACTGCAATTTGACTTCCGAACACAAGTATTCTGAATTCAAGTATTGCAGATAAAACTGAATATTTCCTTGATGTACAAATCTACATCACAATAAACATTTTGCAGTACTATAATTTAGTATTTTCAAGTCGTACAACAAGAGCTAAAACTTCCTAAATTTCCCGATTTAAAACTGAAAAAAGCTAAATTTTATGAATAAACCTGCCATTTTCAGCTTAAGTTAGTATCATTATTATGTTGTACATAAAAGTTTAGAATTTCAAAACTTTTGGGAAAATATTAGGTTAAGATTAAGCTGAATAAACTGCTATCGTAACAAATTCTATCAATAGTATGCAAAAAATATTTTTTGAATTAAAAAAAATATTTTCAGGCATGTTTAGTTAAAATAGTGGTTTTAATGTGTGTAGAAGACATACATTATAAAATAACATATTAACAAGTTACATCTTTACGAGCATTATAAGTTTTTGTTTTATGCCTTTACAAACTTTAAATATTTTTTTTTCTCAGACTTTCTATTTTGAAGGTATAAGTGTTTTATAATCCCTCAGGATTTTTTTTGTGCATCATAGGGCCATGAAATTTTTTGTATCTTCTCCCAAACGTGTGTTCTATAAAAAGTATGGATTCATTACTGAAACCTCTAGTTATTTTTTTTAAATGCTAAATTTACTACTTACAAATTTTTCATGTTTTTTCCACGTTTTATCAGAAAAGTAATTATTAAAAATTAACAAGGGAATATATATATATATATATATTTTCAAATATATGCTAATTTTTGTTCACAATAATCTAAGAAACATAGATAACTTAAAATGACTAAAATATTTCAAAAGGTGAGCCTTTTATAAAAGTTTGAAAAACTTCAAAAATTCTTAATTTTTTAAAATTTAATTAATTAATTAATTAATTAATTTAATTAATTAAAACTGACTTTTTACTTTCAGAATCAACTGAATAATACAATATGAATATAAAACATAAATTATTTTTACTGTCACACTGTCTTCAAATTTTTTTTTTCTAAAAGTGTACTGTGTATTCTTGACATAATTTTTTTTTTTGAATCAAACAGTCAACGAAATCGTTATTGGTTATAGGAAAATCATTACTTCAGCTTTAAACTGGGTTCGTGAGCATGTCCTTTTTTTTATACAAGCTCTGTAATAACATAAGTTATTCAAAATAAGACGACTTCATAAAGCAACTTGATTTACAACGTGAATATAGTTATATGTAGGAAGTGGTTTTAGAAATAGGACTTTTTTCAGTACTTAGGGAATTGTGAGTTTTAGCTAAAATCCATTTTATTTCATGGGAAACTATCATTAATTTTCAAGACAATTAACAAATGAATAATCAGAAGAATGAGAGATAGTTAAATTTACAATTTCTTAGTGTCTTTGAATGGTAATATATTTTACTTTTGAATGTCAAATAAGTAATTAGTCAAAAGTTTGAAGTATTAATAACAAAAAAAAGAATGCTGCTCTCGTTTAAAATAATACTTAAAAATAAGATATTCAATTTTAATGACAAATTTGATATTTTATCAAATGGTATAAAAAATGTTTTAGCAAGTATACAAATATAAACAAATAAATATTTTAATAAACTTAAAATTCTAAATTTGGGAAACTTTTTATCCAGCAAAAAGTATCTTATATTTCAAAAGCTTCTAAAAGAACTGTTTTAAGATTTTTTTAAAAAAAAAAAGAATACCCTGTTAAATTACTCTGATTTTTAATAGCTTTTTAATCATCAATTGGTTCATTTATTGCCTATATTGTTTATTTATATTAGATTTTCATTTTGGGTTCAGAAAGCACTTTATTTGCATGACACCCAACCGAAAAATCGTACTTTCTTCTTTTCCTCTATGATTGTTCTTACATAGCAAGCGCTTGATAAGATAGAGAATTCTTTTTTTTAAATAACAGTAATAGCAGTAGTACAAAAAAAGATAACACAGTTTTCAAATATTGAAAAAGTAATAATGGAACAACATTGCTTTATTGTGAGCAAGATTTTAAGACCTCTCACACACAAGACTAAAAACATTTTCTTCTACTTTATTTTAAAAAGTAATTATAAATACAGCCTTTTGCCCATTTGCTTTTCGTGTTGTCTACCTTAGATATCTACAAGGCCAAAGGATTGACATGATTGAGGATAAACAGTTATCACACTTCTGAAGACAGAGAATTCCACACGTTCCACATCCTATGAAAGACCCCAAAAGTATATTCCACATAGCTTAAGGGGAGGACATAACCCTTTACATTTCCTTTTCCACATAGTGTCCAAACAATTCCACTACTGTTACTAAGGGTGAATTTAGGATTTCCTTTTTTTAAAAAAATAAAGTATTAAGATGTCAAGCAATTCTCATCCTAGCGTTGACTGTGGGGTGATGTAGATACTAAGTGGCCCGCTCTGAGATCAGGGGCGTCGAGCTGACACGTGCCGTTGCTATAGCAACCACTCATTTCTGATCATTTATCGTAATCATCCCTTAAGCGAAATCTGGCGCGATCACGCACTCCTGGACGCAAACAAAGCTTTTGTCTTCGTCCAATAATAAGGCACCAGCTGAGTTATTTGAGTCGAGAGAACCAATCAGCAGTGGCTCCGACAAACGAGATTTAATTAATGAAGCAGAGGGGAGGGAAACTTAATTGCAGTGTTCCTCTGGCTTAAAAATTCCAAAGCAGATCATTAATGTTCTAGATAGAAGAATGAGGAGAAAAAAATTAAAATAAACAAAAGAGTGAGACATTATAAAAGATACGTGTCTGTAAATCTTAAGAGGGGAGGGGGTAGTGCGAATGGTCAACAGTGAGGAGTTTGGAAATTAAAGGGGTTGGCAAGGCACTTTGGGGAAAAAAGAACTACCCCTTCGTTAAACAAGATTTAGAAAAGTTCCTTAGCTTTTAGTTCCATGCTTACAGATTTTTTTTGCTTTACCAACAAGTTGTGTAAAAAGTTGTATGGAAGTCTTAATTAAGTAAGCAAATTCGGAATGTGATAACATTGGACAGATTTTAAGTGATGCTGAGAGGGAAAAAAACGTGATCTGTTAAAATTAAGGCAACACCTTAAAAGAAGAGGAGGTTTTGTGTTTGAAGAGAATAATTTACTCCTGAGGGAGAAATGAATAATGGAATCTAATAGTTTCAAAGTACATGGCGAGTTAGTTCCCTGATGTCTTTTTTCCCAGATGAAGTGATTATGTTTATGTGCAAGAAGTCCCTTCGAAGTTAAAGGTATTAATTTTTTTCTTTTTTTAAATGGAGTCATTTGTGCTCTCTCTTCGTTTCGAAGAAAAATGCAATTAACAAAATCAAATGTGATCAAATAAAAGTAAAGACTGAACAGGATATCATAAACTTCGAAAACACAGAGAAGTACATTATCAACATCAAATATAAATCAGAAACCATTATAGCATTTGGTGGATTCTTTATTACACTGATGGACAATTGCTAAGGACGGATCACAAATTGCTATGTAGCACAACATTAAGCGAGACATGAGGCCTAGTAGGATAAAATATAGTTGCCACACTGTTCAAACATTAGAATAAAGAATATTTATTGTTCTGGAAAGTACAAAAGCTGTGAAACATCTGAAAGAAAAAAAAATGTTCATTTGATCTGCGTACGGAGAAATGGAATAATGCATCTAAAAGTCAGCAGGCACCTTAAAGAAAGTTATCAGTAAGGGATATGTCCACCATGGAGTGTGATACACCATTCCACACGTCGTACCATACTTTGCACAAAATTATCCAGCAGCTGTTGAGGCAATTTATCCCATTCCTCTGTGAGTGCACGGATGAGGGTGTTCTTGTTTGTCGGAGGATAGTTTCGACCAGCAACTTGCCTCCCCAAAGCATTCCACACATTTTCAATGGGGTTTAGATCTGGAGAACGCGCTGGCCATACGAGACGTTGAATACCCTCGCTGTCTAGACAATCCCGAACAGCGAGTGTTCGATGACATGTTTCGTTGTCGTCCATAAAAACAAATTTATCACCGACAGAACCACGGAAAAGACGAACATGAGGAAGTAGAACTTCATCAATGTATCGTTGGCCCGTTATAGTCCCATTCGCAACCACATGTAGGCGCGTGCGGCCATTGATCATGATGCCGGCCCACACCATGATACTGCATGTCGGTTATCGGTCCTTATCCTGGTATTTTCTGGATGATAAGCAGTACCACTCTCGCGCCAGATCAGTTGGCGTCTACAATCCGATGACAGACTGAACCTACTCTCATCTGAGAATAGTACGCATGCCCAGTCCTGTTCAGTCCAATTGTGATGCTCACGACACCATTGCAAACGGGCAGTACGGTGCAGCCTGGTCAATGGGACACACACAACAGGTCTGCGTGCGTATAGTCCTCCTCCCCTCAAACGTCTGGCAACAGTGTTTCGGTAGATCTGCTTTCCTGAGGCAGCAAGAAACTGATTTACCACCTGCTGAGCTGTGGTGCGCCTGTTCCTTTTTGCTGATAGGACGATATATCTGTCTTCTGCAGGCGTCGTACTTCTAACACGACCTCCCCCGTGCCGTCTACTACACATTCCAGTAGTTTTAAATGACTTCCACAGCCGAGAAACAACGCTGTGAGCGAAGTCGAACTCCCTGGCAACATCTGTTATTTTTCGCCCTTCTTCGATCTTTCCAATAATTCGGCCACGCATAAAATCATCTATGTGATGTCGGGAAGACATGCCAAAAATTTTAAGTTCGTCTATTAAATCTTTCCTGTAAAACTTTTTGACTTGAAACAACAACTGTCCACACGCGTCAAAACCTTTAAAGCTCTTATGAACGCTATCACGTGATGAACAGACGTGGGGAAAAAATTGCATACTCATACTTCTTCTTACTAATATCCCACACTTATTCTAATTTTCCACATTTTGCTTCCTTTCATTTTGTGGTTGCTATGGATGATAGTGTTATCCGTCCTTAGCATTGTCCAGCAGTGGATATCTAATGCAGCGTTTCTCAAACTGTGAGAAGCTCCCCCCAAGGGGTATGATAATCCTACGGGGGGCGAGCATATCGAAAAGTCGAAAATGAAAGATTATTTTAAAATATTATTAATTTGCTGAAAAGAAACAAAAAATACATTCTGATATAATAAAAAAATAAAATACACATTTACACTGATATAATATAAATATATCAGTCCTGTACAATGTATAATTAATTTAACAATACTAAGTTTAGAACAAGTTTAATTATTATTATTGCCTCCCTGGATATATCTAAAATGTAATGTTTTTTTGATGATTTGAATGGTTTATAAAGTCGTGATGTAGTTTTAGCGTCAAAAGACATAATTATTGAATTCAATACATTGTTAATGTATCGAGGTGATGTGATGAAAATTATCATTGAAAATTGAATCACAAATGTTCAAAGTTTGAGAAAAATTATGCGTATAGCGCTCACTTTTAACACAAAAAAAAAAGATCAAAACTTAAGGGTTTGTTTTATACACCGGGTATAAAAACGACATCTTTACAAATAACAAAAGAGATAAGCATAAAAAAATTTACTTCAACATGTATTAAAATACTTTTTTATTAAAAGAAACGTTTTGCCTTATGAACTGAAAGAACTTTAGTTCTAGAATTATATTATTTTTTCAAAAGTCTGGGATAATGCCTGGAATAGATTACTTCAAAATATAAGAGCACGGTATACTAATTTCTTCATAAAAGGGGGTGTCTTAGGCGAATGTACCTAAAAATTAAAAAAGGCAGCTTGAAATTATATGTGCGCGTTATATTTGCGCCAGATTTTATGATATATATATATATATATATATGTTGGATTATTAATTATTTATAATGTATATCTATCTATATATTATATGTCATGCCCTAGATTATCTCAGATATGGTACTAGTACGCCAAAAATTGTTAGATTATTATACGGGGTCATTTTTTTATTTTGAGTGCACCTCATTGTTATTCCCTAATACATATCGGGAGAAGTTTATTTCGGCTTTATGTATTTATCAAACTTGAATCTATGTTGGGAAAAGTTAATTATGTTCGTAAAACCAGACAAAACTGAATTACTAAACTATTAATATGTATTCATTGTTTTAATTTAATTTAATTTTTTTAAAAAAATAATTTTCCACTAGATGCTAACTTTCCAACTCTCACGCTATGTGGCAGCCACTTCAAATGAATATGCCTTTACTACAAAATGTTAAAGATTCTTTTTGCGCGTAATTCAGTGCTTCTCAAACTTTTAATACTTGCGACCCAATTTTCAGTCATGATTTTCTTCGCGCCCCCCTTCCCTTTCCAAGCAATAGCAATGCATTGAATTCAATAATAATTTACAAATCTACAATACGAAATTAGTTACAAATCGTACAAATTATCAAGATAAGTATTACATTTTTTACATAATTTTATAGCTCCTGGGATCACTGTTAATATTGTTAAACTTAACTTGGCATTGTTAAATTAGTTATCAAATACATTGTGTGCAATACAGATACATTTATAAACATATTATATAAGTATAAATGTGTATTTTACTTTTTATTAAGTTAGAATGTATTTTGTTTTTTTTTCTTTCAGTAAATTAATAATATTTTTAAGTAATGTTTTATTTTCGACTTTTCGATATGCTCTCGCCCCCCTTGTTGGGCTATCATGCCCCCTAGGGGGGGGCGTGACACAGTTTGAGAAACGCTGGCGTAATTTAAGATTTCAGTTTTTAACTACCAAGTATATTTTTTTGCACTATAAACACTTGACTTTACCAACAAAAAGATTTGACACAGCTTATGTACCCAAATCATCAAAATGACTTGATAGCTAAAGGGTTAACAAGAACAAATGCATGCTATTAAACTAAGTTTGCAGGAATATACGCTTTTCTCTTGTAAAATAATATTTTCGGTTATTTGAAGGATGTTAGAGTAGCTATTACTAAAATCAATTAAATTGTTTTTTCTCTTACAAATTCGTATTACGATGATAATGTATCTTTGTGGAATAATAAAAAACTATATTGTTTCAAAAGTAATAAAGTAATCAAAGAAACTTATTTCTTTTGATTAAATATGTTGATCCAAATATTAAAACTATGATACAGAGGTATAAAAATTAGAACCATTTGTTGTTATACAGATTTGTTGAAGTATTAGAACAGGGGTTCCCAAAATGGTCCCTACTGACACCAGAGGGTCCACGATGTTATTCAAGGGGTCCGTGAAAAATTAAAATTGATTTAGGGGTCTCTGAAAAACGTCAGGGGGTCCGGTCAAGGTTAAATATAAAATTTTAAAAAATGATACATTTTAATTTTTATGGATGTTTAAATACATGACAATAATTCGCTTGGATGTTTCCGACTGGATGTTGAACCCTTTTGCGCGTGGACTAACTCAGATCCCAAATACAAATGAATCCATACTAATACAGGATTATCTTATTAAAAAATACTCAAATAAGGGACTTAATCCAATGTCTGAACAAGGATACCACAAATTCTAGTTGCATAAAAATATCCCAATTTTATATCCTGCATTATGGGTTATTGTACAGAAGTTATTGACTACTTTCCCGTGTTCCTGTTTGGAAGAACGTGGATTCAGTGCCATAAAAACCTCATCACGCACAAAAAAAGAAACCAACTAAAAACTAGTGCTCGTGGGGATTTGCGGTTGCTACTCACAAACATTGAGACGGACATAAATACACTCATAACATCTCATCAAGTTCATTCAAGTCATTATTTTTTTTTAAATTTTATTTTAAACAAAAGTAATAATTTCAATAAATAATTCTTGAACAAAATGTTTTTCTAAATTTGTAATTTTTATACTATGCATTTATGTAGCTTCTCACTTTGGAAAGTTTTGACTTTAAAAAGGGTTTATAGGTTAAAAAAGTTTAAGAACAACTGTATTAAAGCATGAATGGAAAAGTTGAGATTCCTTAAGATATCAGGTGAAAAATTTTGATGGTTTTCATTTCATTAATATGATTTGATTTGATTTTACTTAGCAATAATTAATATAACAAAATAAATTTTGCTACATTTATAAATTTTAAAGTTCATAAATTCATTACTTACACTTCAGATCTACATAAGCATTTCCTAAGCTCTGACATAATATTAGTGCAAGAGAGGTGTAAAGTAATGTATAATTAAATAATTCGTGCTCCTGAATTTTTCATTAAAGTATAAACTAAGTGACAGTGTATGAAAATTTTACAATTCTAAAGTAAAACTTCCAAGTACACAATTAAATGAAATTTTAAATTAAGCCGCCTTTCACACACACACACACACACACACAGGACTGAGGGATATCATTGAATCAAATTTATTCATAGAAAACATGGCAATGGTTTCTATAAATTTTGCTTGACTTGGAAAAAACATTAAAAATATTCATTTGCGTAGAGAGGTTTATTTTACCTTATCCTAACTGTTTTTGTATACAGGGTGTTTACAAATTAGTTGAGCAAATTGAATTAATTATTGCATGTAGCTTACAGGGTAAACTACATAGTCCAAAATAAAGTACATAGTCCAAGTTTACAACTATCACAAATGTTCCATGTGGCTTCCTTTCGTTACTCTGTAAATGTCTCATCGGTAAATCAGTTCTTGCCACAAATTTGTCAGCATGTTTCTGTCGTTCAAATTAATTGCAGTGCAGATTCTTGATTTTAGTTCCGGAATGGACTAGGAAATGACGTAGCGTATACCTGACCATTTACTAAATTCGATACATTAAAATACAGTGATGTTCTTGGTGGCGAATTAATAAGACCTTCACGACCAATCTAAATTGATACTTCTTCATAGAAGTAGTGACAAGATACCATCCTGTTGAAAAACGTAAGTTCCTGTCCTTTTTCATTCATGATTGGCGTAAAGAAAATCTGTAGCATGTGTAAGTAAATATCAAACCGCAGTAGTATCTCTTTTTGAAGGTTTGTTCATGTATTCTCAAACAAAACTCAGTCGTGCTTGAACAGCAGAATGGTTTTTAGGTTTTTAGGAAGCCAAACACCGCATTTCGTATGTCGATACCGAAAAAAAGAATGATTACCGCTTGCTAAAAGATAACCTCAGGTATGACTCCTAAAGTCATCTATAAATAAACATAGGATATCTTACTTCTAGTCTGACTTTAAACAGATTAATTTCATTTAATATTTCGGAAGTTTTTAATTTACGAGGTTACCCAACTAATTTGTAAACACCACCCTGTGTATAGTGTTTTTTTTAATTCTTCTCTCACAAATTTGTTGAAATTTAGTATTGAAATATTTCCTTCTTGGCATTTTGATTACAAATTTAAATTTATTTTCTATGATTTTTGACATTACGTTATATAAAGAATCGTATACACTTATACATTAAAGCAGCAACGAAACTTATACACAAAGCTTTCGACAGACAAAAGCTTTCTTCCACATTCATTCGACAGAGCCCCAGCTTATATACTCCTATCTCAGAAATTTCGTGAGTTTTCTTTTCTCTTATTATTTCTCAGTCAGCACCTGGTTGATGCAATATTATATACTCTCACTTTAAAGTTTTATCGACGTGGCACTTTTTTAAGAAATAAAGTTTCAGTTAAAGTTGTACTATACCTTTTAGGTAAGTAAATAAAAATAATGAAATACCTCGTGAAATGTCTTGGGTGATTCAGGACCATATAGAATTAAGATAATCCCTCTTAAGAAAATTGAAATAGAGAATCATTGTGTGTGTGTGCGTGTGCGTGTGCGTGTGTGCGGGTGCGGGTGTGTGTGTGTGAGCTGTGTGTATGTAAGTTGTGTGTATGTGAGTTGTGTGTGTGTGAGCTGTGTGTGTGTGTGTAAATTGAATATTTATTTACAACCTACGTATTTTATATTCCTATTCAAATTACATATAACTTTGCTGTGAACGATGTAGTCGGGAAAAAATGATTCCAGTTTCTTACTGTAATACATTTTAGGTGGGTGTTTTTCTGTAAAAGTATCAATCAGATTTGAATAAACTTGGTTTCATTGAGAGCAGCTGTTTCAGAGCTTTACAAAAATATAAATCTTTTCAACATTTTAATATGCGTCACAGAAAGAGGATTATATTAAAATTATTATCTTTCTGTCCCCCGAACTTCTTAATTCTGTTATGCAAAGAATTTGTGGCTTTTTCCAATGTTACCTGCAGAAGATGTCACAAAAAAACTGTTTTTTTTTAAGAATCTAATCCAAAAACTTTTACAGTATCGAAACTTCTATGATTTGTTACAATTAATATTCAACTACCTTAAGGTTATAAAAAAAAATTTGAATCGTAGGAAAATTCTATATTTATCTAGATTAATGTAATAATATAAACCAACTTACTAGAAATTTTAAAATGAACATCTCTGCATAATGTCTCTATCATACATATATACTTGGAAAATATTCAAACTTAAATAAATTAATAATTTCAACTTCTATGATTCATACTTAACAGTGCTAATAATAATCTAACTGTCTGATAACGGAAATCAATAACTTGAGTAAACAGAGACTATAGTTTGACAATCTCTGCCCTCGAGCTGTTAGTCCCAATCAGTACACGAAAATAATTGCCACTTATTCTAATAAATGAATTTCGAGTGTTTCTCCGAGTTTGAGAGGAGGTTTCAGTATTTTAAATCAACATTTCGAATGATTTTCTAATTTATTCGACATAAAACTCCACTACCTTCATTTGAAAAATTTGAATGTTTTCTTGAGTAGTAAATCAATAATTTAGTTTCTCTATAAATTACACGATGTATGTAAGATTAATACGGAAATATTGTACTTTATATATATTGCTAAATCTGCAGTCCATCACTAAAACTAAACAATATTCCTCTAGTGATATGTTATTACTATTGTCAAAATGCATGTGTGTTTTAAATCAACCTGATAAGAGCATGAATTTTCTAATAACATGTTTATTTAAACTTAAGTATTTTTACTTACCAAAAACTGCTTCGAATAACGTGCACCTGTACTTTCATGCTGCAATTTTTACTTTTTAGGTATATTCGCTGTATAACGCAAAACCCCCTTTTTACGAAGAAACCTGAAATGTAAGAGTACAATGCTTTTGATGTATTATTCCTTGCTTTCGAAAAGAATAATATACATCTAGAACAGGGGTGGCCAACCCTCGGCCCGGGGGATGCATGCGGCAAGCCTTGAATAATTTTACAACCCGCGAGACTCATTACAACGCTTACAAAATCCAATTACTATGTGCAATTTTTTTTTGTTCTTTGTTTAGTGTCTTATTACAATATATCCCATAATTGTTAACATTTTATTACATTGCTTCGGTTTTTATACATACTTAGAAGTGAGCATTATTACATTTCAGCGACCTCCCGCCCCATCATGTTTGATTCCTGTAACTTTATCTCGCTGCTTATTGCTAGAGCTGGGCATTTTGCGTGCTCACTGCATTATTATTGTAAAATTATCTATATTTGTATACATTAAACATAATATGAAAACAATAATAATAATCCATTTCGTTTTAAATTTTTATCCAAGAAACGTTTGTAGTGGGTCCAATAAAGGTCTATATTTTTATATGCAGCCCACGAGATTATAATGTTTTTCTAAAGAAGTGTGCATGGGTCATTTGGGTTGGTCACCCTTGATCAATAAATATGGCCTTTCAAGTTCATAAGGAAAGAGTCATTTCTTTTAAAGAAACAGTACTTCAATAAATGTTGAAGTTTAATTTTTTCTATGTTCATTTTTTTAAAGCTTTCATTTTATACCTGGCGTAAAACGCACACCCATAAATTTCGATCCTATCTTTTGTGTTAAAATTGTGTGTTATACGCAGGATTATACGGTATTTTCTGTTACAAAATTTTGATGTAATGAATCTTTCTGTAATACCACATGTACAGAATTTTATATTCATTTAAAAAGAATCTATTTTAACTGCTGCTCTTTTTCAAAAAGATTTAATATTATCACAGCAATTATTCATTATTGATCTTTTATTGTACCTACAGAATAACCATTTTCAATATAAAAAAGTTTTACGAAATACTAAATGATAAAATTTATTTATATTATTTCAAATACAAATTGCACTTGTATCTAAAATTTCAACTAGGAAATAAGAATGCAAAAAAATAACCACCAATTATTCCAAATATATTTTATAAAAAAAAGAACTGAGATATTGTATTATTTTCTAAATGATATTCAGTGTGAGGGATTGGAAATGAAGTTATATTATGGTGCTACTCTGCTCAGTAAAAGTCGAATAAGGCAGGTTATGAATAGCCTTTTTGAAAAAATCTGTGTTATTAGCCCTTCTTTTCTAACAACTTGGTGGCCATGTTTTTCTCAACTTAAGCCTTAAACTTTCTGGCTTTGCGGTACCTGAAAACAGTTGTGCACAGTGTTCCAAGTGCGAGCTTCGTAAAATTAAAGACTCGAATTAAGCATTATATTATATATACAACATCACTACTAATATGCGAGAGAAAGTCGAAAAGTAAAGATACTTTTTATAATTTCTCTTTCCAAAATTTAGCAACAGTGCTAGTATACAGTGCTGAATAATCGGTAGTCGGCAACACTTCTACACAACGGCACTCGTCTTTCCTCATAGTTGCTGAGGTGTTGCAGACCGTTTAACACGGTAGCTCAGTGCTTCTCAAACTTTCCATATCTGCGATCCAATATTCAATCCTAATTTTCATCACACACACACACCCTTCCACACAACAACAATGTATTGAATTAAATAATACTAGATGTTGACACTAAAGGTACAATACGACTTAAACCTATTAAGTACCACCGGCGTAAATAAACGTCTCGCTCAACCAAAACGTTGATTGACTCCGAACGTATATATACGTCTTTGCGAAGTACGTTTTTTTCTGTGCATTACTATCCATAAAATTATTCCGAAAGCTTTGATTTTCAATAAAAGGATTTTGACAATATTTGTGCAAGATTTACTTATTTCAGATTATTTTCTTATTTATTTCTTCCCGCCCCCAATACATAACATACGCGTGCCTACGTGGAAAACAGTGGCATTGAGGAGCGAATCGAATAACTTTTTATCGACAATTATAAGGGTTTATTTATAAACCATATAAATTATCAAGATAAATGTTGATTTTTATACATAATTTTATATATATAACAAGACCATGGGGTCACTGGTAATTATTAAACTTGTTTTTATAGTATTGTTAAATTGCATTTTGCAATGCTGATACATTTATAAGTTTATGATTCCAGTGCAAATGAGTATTTTATTTTCTATTATGTCAGAATGTATTTTGTTTTCTTACTTTCAGTAAATTAATAATTGATTAAGAATAATTTTTGCTTACGACTTTTCAATGGGCTCGCGCCACCCTAGCAGAGTTACCACGCCCCCTAAGGGGCGCATCCTACAGTTTGAGAAACGCGGCGGTAGCTCCATTGTCGATGAGCACTAAGGAGTCAAAGAGGACAGTGGTTCTCTTTTTGTTTACGGAAGGTATGATACCCCTGCGTAAATTATTCGGCATATGCAAGAGCAGTATTGTGATAGCTGTTTAACCTGAAGCAAGATCTACGAATAAATAGAGCGCTTTAAACAGGGAAAAGCTTCTTTAAGTGACGATGAAAGTTAGGGCAGTCCGTCGACGTCAACCTCTAAGGGTTGTTGTCGTTGAGGGAATAGTGATAGAAAGGATGGCTACTATCCAGAGCAGGTATCATACCTTCCATAAACAAAAAGTGAATCCCTTCCCTCCTTTCCTCCTTGGTGCAGATCGACACTGGAACTGCCATGTTGAATGTTCTGCTACACTCCAACGACAACGAGGAAAAACGAGTGACATGTTTTATAGAGGTGTTGTCTACCCCTCACCTAACTCTGGACACTAGCGCTGTTGCCAACCTTAAAAAGAGAAAATGCAAAAGTCCCTTTATTTTTTTCTTATCCTCGTATTTAACCACTTAACAGTTTCATTTATTTTCCAAAATCGTTCAAAAAAATGTCATTTTTTTTATTGCAGTTAATAATATTTTTCTTTTTTATAAAACGATAATTACAAGTAAAATCGTTGTAATTACGAAAATGAACTATTTAGAGTGCTTTTAAATGTTCATAGGTTATTCCCAAATTATTGCTTTTTTCGAGCACTAACGATGCACGAGAAAGCGCACTTTACAGGTATATGTAAAAAATGAAAAATAATTAAAAACATTTTCAGACTTACCAGTATATATTTCCTTTATTGTAACAGTTCTTTATGATTACAAATCCAATTTGGTATGATACAGTTTGAAACAAGGTGTCAAGCACAGTCCAACATCACAGTCCGGGCAAAAGTATCGTGTTTCTTTTCTAATTCTTTTTCTGTTGTCATTTTTCTTCAGCGAACAAACATAGCACTTTCTTGCAGGTCTCAGCTTCTTTTCACTTGGTGCAATTACTTCCAAAAAGTGCCTTTCAGTCAATCTCATTGGATTGGGTTGAAGTGCCAGGACGGCCTTTCTTTCCTGACACTTCTCCATATATTTCTATCAGGCAATCAACAATGTCCATTCTAAACTGCAAATGAGAGTCTTTTCCACCATTTTTTTTGTACAACACAAAACTTATGCACAAACATATGTCCAATAGATGAAAGAATATTTTTGTAATACTTCTTTCCCCCCTTTTTTTTTATCAAAGGGTAATTTGTAAGATGTTTGTCCAATCGATATACACCACCCATTGTGTTGTTATATTCCATAACTGCTTTAGGTTTTCTTCTTATCTCATTTTTATGACACTGTACTTGAACCATTTCAGGATTATGTATTGTTGAAATAAGGCATACTGCCTTCTTGTCCATCCATTTCATAACGCAAACTTTACCTCTTTGATAGGCAATCATTTAACCTTTGTCAATTTTTTTAGATAGCAGTTCTTTAGGAACATCCTTTCTTCTGGGTTTTAGTGTGCCGTACATATCAGTCAAACTTTGAATGAGAATATCTGCCAATTCCGGAGAGGAATAAAAATTATCTGTGGTGAGACAATGTCCCTTATTTAGGAGTGGTTCCATGAGAGTCATTACAACTTGTGAAGACATACACATATGCTTGTATTTTTCATCAAATAGAGTACCTTTTCCAGTGTATATAATCAATGACCACACATACCCTGATTTGGATTCACACAGCATATAACTTTTTATTCCAAATCGTGACCGTTTCAGAGGCATATATTGTTTCCAACCAAGCCTTCCTTTGAATAACATCAGACTTTCATCAATAGTAACATCTCTATCGGGTGTAACTACTTCCTTGAAACGAATGGTCAAATATTTTAGTACTGGCCAAATTTTTGATAATTTGGGGCACTCATGTGTTTCAGTAACAAATGTTTCATTATCGGAAAAATGCAAGAAACGGTAAATTAGATTGAAACGCCGATAGGACATGACTTTGGAGAAAAAGGGAGTCGATATGGAATGTCTTTTGCTCCAATATTGTTCATTTGTTGGTTTTTTGACGATGCATTGAAGAATAATTAGAGCTATATAAAAACAGGCATTTCTTCTTTTGATGTTGGCTCCCATTTTTTACTTCTGGAGGGCTTGCGAGGAATGCTGCTCCCAATAGTTTGTTCAGCATAACGATTTGTTTCGTGAACAATCAAATAAATCAAATTATTATCTATCAATCCTTCATAATATTGCATTTTACCAGAGCTTGCATCAAAATCTAAATGAATTTCAGGCGTATTAGTGAATGCAAATCTCGGAGGAGGGGCAGAAGGATTATTACAATCGATTTTATAAAAGTTTCTTGCTTGGATAAGGTCATCGTTTTCATCGTCACTAATATCAAAGTCAAAATCGTCTGAGAAACTGTCAATACTTCCCGAATCGTTTATAGATATTTTATAGAATCTGTTTCAGATTCAAGATCCGAATCATAATCATTAATCGGAATTATTTCCGATTCATCCATTATTGCAGGATATAAATTCCAATATTAGTCTAATACAGTGCAAAAAGTCTATCAGAATCACGCTCACAAAAACGCTAGCCAATGATGTGAATAAATTTTCCCGCCTATCTAATATTCCATCTCAAAACCACTCACAAACCACTTAAAACTGGTTTTTCAACTCAATACAGTGGGCAACTATCGCCATTCATTGACAAATTTTTCAATTATACTTTAGAATTACTAGAGAGATAAAAATATGGGCAAAGCAGAAATGAAATCGGAGAAATAAATCTGAACGTACGACGTACGGGCAAATCAAGAATTGAAAAAACTAGTGAACGTACGGTGTACGTTCAAAACTGGCAAGTGGTTAAGACAGTTGAAGAACGGGATGTTTGTGGTTCGAACTAGTGGGAAATAATGCAGTTAAATACATATTTCAGTAGCATGAACAATTAAAAACCGGATACTTGTTTCTTTCAGTGTTGCACCTGAAGATGTTTAAAAACGTTTCTTGTTCAAATTCGGTGTAGCACTACTCTTATATGAGGGTTTGATCCGAAGTTCGAGGCTCAATTTCATTTCATTGGCGTAGTAAGGGAGTTAAGAAATTGTGGTACCACAGTGGTGTAACGTACACTCCCGGAACCCCCGAATAGTGAGGAGCTCATGATTCTAGGGAGCTCAAAGTCTATGCTATGTTACGGTTTTGCAATCATTTGTAAGATCCAAAGTGGAACGCTAAACCTGACTTTGACAAAAAACCCTAATATTCTCTGTTACGCACTGTGGTACCACTTCAGAAGTCCTTGTCATTCAAATGTCATTGTCAACAAACATGGTCTACAGTCAGTAATTCTCGTTTTGCTTCTCAATGTGACTTCAATAATTAAACAGTTAATTATTTAAACTAATTTGAGATTAATTAAAATGTTTCACTCTGCTATTAAAATTTTTTAAAACATTTAGACTATCTAGTATTACAATGTACAAGATTGCCAACTTTTATTTTAAAACCAGAACCAGGAGGCCTGAAAATAATTACAGGTAGCTCCTGTAAACATAGTTTCACTTTACCATGGTTTTAGAAATTTAGGGGAGCCCAGCATCTTAGAGGACGGTTCACTTTAATACGGTTTAGTTATTATAAAAACCTCATGTAACACTTGTAGTTATAAGAGCAAAATTTGATATTAAGAGAATCCTCGTATAATACGAATGAACTAAGTTTAAAGTATACAGGATTTCTAATAAGAAATTGTTCATTTAAATTAACATGTCGTATCAGTTTGGCTTTCAGAATATGGAAATTTAATGAAATTTGAGATTCACTTCATTTTTTATAGTGTAAGTATTAAATATTAATTACAAGTCATATTAATTTGAAATACTCTTGTTGAAATTTGCTTCAATAAACATAATTCTCCTAATAAAATATTACAGTATATATTTCTAACTATTGAAGCTAATGCTTTATTTTGAGCCAATCATTTGTGCCGTGTAACATGGATTCCTTTAACGCGGTATTTGGCTTATTGTCATCGTGTAGAGGTTTTGATGCACATTAAATCTAACGTTGATGTGGTGTGAAAGTTAGAGAGTGCGTACCAGACGAGATTTTAAATTACAAGTTCCACCGTCAGTAGTCCTGGGACATAAGTAATTAGTCAATCGCATAACATAGTATTTTTCAGGAATGTAGTAACCGTGTTATACGGAGGTAACCTGTACTGATACATCACAATAAGAATAACTGTGATTCCTTCGCTTATAAGCAGATGGAATAATTCAAAAGACTTAACGTATAAATAAATTAGTATTTCTCTGGAAAACTGTCTATCACGCAAATAAAAAAGAACAAGAAGGTGGGGAAAACAAAATGAAATATTTTCAATCAATGCATAAAGGCTTTAATTTTTTTATTAATAAACGAGATGCCAATCGTAATGAATACTCAACACATTAGTATACTTTTTCGAACAACTCATAAATATATTTGAAGCCATTTTACAATACTTTGAATATCATTGTGTTAAAGCTAGGTTTTATCCTAAGAATTTGATGCTTCAGATATATAGTATTTGTTTTCGTAGTGTAGTTTTTTACTTACAGTGTATGAATAAGGGTGTTTTTTCTTTTTGTATGTTGATATTGAGCAACAATATGAGGCCCTAAAACATCCTACACTTGTAATGAGTCCTAGTAATGGAATAGACGGACGAAATGGTGAATATTCAAGTTTCTCAGTTCCGGATAACGTCTATGTGAAGAAATTGTCATTCATATAATGGTACGTAGCACTAAACGCATCTTGAAGAAGAAAAAATGTAGCAACAGAACTACTTCTATTTGCCATTCAGGAGTACTTCTATTTGCCATGGCTTTAGTCCATATAATCATACTATGATGGGTATTCTTTGCATAGATATTATGGAGTTCATACGCCTTACCGCTTTTATACCAGATCAACTGGCGTCTATAATAAGATAAAGGGCTTAACTTGTTCTCTCAGAGAAGGCATACATTCCCAGTTGTTCTGAATCTAATTCCGACGTTATCGATACCATTACATAGCCTTGTAATCAGTAGAATATATACATCAGATCTTCAGTTGCACAACCCAACAATCGTCTTCTAACATCTGAATGCCTATATCATTACGAAGTTCATTTGTGATATGGTTCCCCTTCTATATTAGGACGATTCCGCACAGTTGGATAAGGGACATAGACGCAATAATACAAGACAGACTTCCGTATTATATATTCTACTTTTTTGAAACTATGTCCAAATTCCATAAACAATATTTTTGGTGATTTTAAATTATTTGACAACATAGCTAATTTGTAGCCTAGCTCTTTTTTCCAGCTCTCCAACATTACTACTTCTTACAAAATCATAAAAATGATGTATACTAGATTTATTGAAAATTTCACAATCTTCAGTTTATTTTTTCAGTCCCTTACAAACTCAACCCACTTATAATTTTGTTGTATGAAATTTCACGTTAAAAAGCTATTTTTGGCAAATAGTGTAAAAACTGCACTTGTTTAAAATAATTCATTGTTTATATATTTTTCCTCTAGTAATTAATATAATTTTAAGAAATATATAATTTTAAAAAAATCATCTTATGGTTCTTATTTGATTAAATAAAATTTTTCTAGAATATGACATTTTTTTAAACCTAAAAGTTTAATATAATATCCTAATTTATATATATAATCCAAGAGATGACTATATATAAAGGAAAATTTCAAATTATTCCGAATTTTCAGGCAGTTGTGTAAAATATATTTGTTTCGACAGTATTCCTTCTTGACAGGATTCTATTGAAGCCGAATGATATTGGGCATGATTTTTTTACTGTTTTGTATTCGGTTAATTATTCTGTAATTTTCATTTAAGTTTTTTACAGTTTACCTAATCTTCGTTTATTTAGTTACTAATTATTTCGATAAGTGAAATAATAGATAAATAAAGACGTAAATTCTTATACACTCAGGAGCATTGAAAATATTGACCCAAGAAAGAAGCTAAGTACAATCGCGAAACTTTGCAAATAAGTGCAGTGTAATGTGATATGCAAATGATCCAAGTTTTGTGTAATACGCATGCTCATACACGCCGAGGTGGTGCTACAATCAGGAAAAGGGTGCTATATAAGCCAGCGCAAATTCGAAGATTCATAAACGTGACGATTACCCGCCGATTGTAGGAAGACTTTGGTAAGCGAAACATACCAGGTAAACGTGCTAGAAGACATTTCTCACAGTTAAGCGAGTTTAAGAGAGGCCTGATCATCGGTATGAAAACTGCAGGCTGGTCGACGTGCCGTGTTGCTGGCCAGGTGGATCGTTAGGAGTGTGCCGTTAGAAATTGTTGGGAGCAGTGGACACGAGAAGGTACCTACGCGCGGAAAACCGGGTCTGGAGCGACCAGGAAGACCACGAGGAGAGAGGATCGAAGGATCGTGTGGCCCCCTCAGTGACTCGTTCAACGATGCGAGCAAACGGAGGCGTAGCAATTGTTCCACACACAATTTCCAGACACCTTGCGGAAGCAAATCTTAAACCCAAGCGCCCTTTCCGTGCACTCCCTTTAACACCGGAACATCGGCAACTTCGTCTACAGTGGTGCCAAGCCAGATCAATGTGGTATGTCACAGATTGGCAAAAGGTTGTGTTTAGTGATGAATCCCGGTTTGTTTTGGGGACAGATGATAACCGTTTACGGGTGTGGAGGTGCCCTGGTGAGCGGTACAATTCCCCCCTCACTGTTCTACGTCACACTGCCCGCACAGCTGGTGTAATGGTCTGGGGGCGGGCATAGCCTATGATAGCCGGTCCACTTTAATTGTGATGCGTGGAACCTTAACGAGCCAACGTTACGTTGATGATATTCTTCGACCCCATGTAGGACCTTTCCAAAATGGACTCCCAGGGGCAATTTTCCAGCAAGATAATGCTCGTCCGCATACAGCAAGAGTTGCTCAATACTTCCTACGTCATTTTCAGACTCTTCCATGGCCGGCCCGCTCCCCCTGTTTGTCCCCTGTAGAGCACGTGTGGGATCAGCTAAAACGGCTGATGGCATCGAGTCACTCTGTACATGATTTAGAGTTGGCTGTTCAAGATTTGTGGCCCCATCTGCCTCAGCACAACATAAGGTGTCTAATCAACTGAATGCCGGACCGTGTGGCGGCATGGATTGCAGCTGGAGGCTCAATTTCAATGCGCTATTGAAGTTGCCCAGTATTTGTGTCGTTGCACTTCTGTATTCGTTTAATTGTCTTGTTTTTTAGATCAAGTGAATCTCTCATCTGTGTCATTATGTGTATTAAATTTCATTTCAATCCGATGCTTTCATTTTGGTTCGCTATTTTCAATGTTCCTGAGTATATATATATATATATATATATATATATATATATATATATATATAATTTAGAAAAAATTTAGAAAAAAACTTAATCAAAGATCCATTGCATTTGCTACGCACAATGGTGAATATTTCATCTAGTTACATCTAGAAAGGGATTTGATATTATAATTAAAGGAATCGTATTAATATGAGAATATTTTGAGTCTTTGACCATACTAATCTTTATAGTAGACGTTACGTTTACATTTTAGGAACCTACTAAAATGCACAGAAAGTATATTTTCTCACAGATTCGAAATTATTTCCTCATTTATTGAGAAACTCGAGTGTTTGATTCGATGTTTGGTTTCCTCTTTCAATAAAATTTCTATATCATATTATTTTTATTATGAACTAGGTCTTTTATATCGTAATGTGTATAGATAATAAATCCTATGAAAGATATAAAATGAAAAAATGCATATACCATCGGTTTTCTCTCTGAAGGTATTTCAGAAAGAAAATTTGGCTTTTCTTGTCTTCAGCCTTGTGTAGCACTATCACAAAGAAAAAAATAGTAATAAAACAGAAAAAAATGATACTTTTTTTTTAAAAAAAATATTTTTTAAATCAGTTGGATTGTTTTAGTTCAGTAATATATCTATTTGGTTTGGGATGGATACCATAAAATGGACAAATATTATTTTTAGATAAATAACGCAGTTCATACAAATATATTAATTTAATATGATGACAATATTTCAAAAAAAATAGAAAACCATACTCTTCTGATGACAGAAACACGCTTAATTAAAAAGGAAAAAAATCTGCACTACCAAATCAAAATCTGATTTTTTTAATGCTACTCTTTTCTAAAACATTGCTCAAAATTGAAAAAGTTACACCTGTTGGTCAACTAAACGGCAAAATGAAAAAGGACAACACATGTGAAAGCCAAATTTATTAAATAACACACGTTGCAAATACAATCTAATTTGGGGAAATAGAAGACCATGAAATCAATAAATAGTAAGTGTTGCCATCACGACTAGCAATAGCTGCTGCTGTACGCACGCTTCCCCATTCGATGAAAGAAGTTTTAAATGTCTTGTGTTCAACTTTGGCATACACACACATTTTTAAAGTTGATTTAGTTTAATATCAGGAGACGTATGCCGCGCCAGTTTCAAACTAACATGATCATTAAGCGATAAACCAAAAGAACTAGTAGGTCAAGGCAGCAATGAAATCTGGTGGAGGAGGAAGTCCCTAACATTGCATTCTGCATATGGTCACGTCCTATCTGTTTAAAATGTGGTTTTAATCAAACTGAAAACGAAAAGCTCAACGGTTGCCAAAACCTCATAAATATATAGCCAGTTTGTAATTGCATCGGGAATTAATATTCAGGGGAATCAAATACCACTCTAAACTATATTACTGTTTGCAAGGTCAGTATAGTAATGGAAAAGCAATTTCTCCCCTTTTTTTATTTCCAAACTGTTCAAAACTCATCATTTCGTTGCAGGCAGAATCTTGCTGTCTTCCTTGTAAAGAGTGTTTTTTTTCCAGGTATAGAAGTTTAAGTTGACATTACTTTCGAAGATGGCGACCGATTTAACAGCTGTCAAGTGATTTATTCTCAGTTTGGTTTGGCAACTCATCAAAACGATCATCAAGCAAGGCGTAGATTCGTCGAATGGGCCCAAAACGAGATGGCCGTTGTTCCCGATTTTCATAAGCGAATTTTGTTTAGCGATGAAGCGCACTTCAGGTTGAATGGCTACGTCAACAAACAAAACTGCCGCATTTGGAGTGAAGCTAATCCACAAGTGTATGTCGAAACACCGTTACATCCAGAAACACTGACTGTTTGGTGTGCTTTATGGGCTGGTGGAATCATTGGTCTGTACTTCTTCAAAAACGATGAAGGTCACAACGTTACAGTCAATGGTGATCGGTATAGAGCCATGATTACTAACTTTTTCATTCCTGAATTGAACAATCATGATGTCCAGGAGCTGTGGTTCCAAATAGACGGCGCAACATGTCACACAGCTCGTACCACAATCGATTTATTGAAAGACACGTTTGGTGACCGCCTAATTTCACGTTTTGGACCTGTGAATTGACATCCAAGATCTTGTGATTTAACACCGCTAAACTATTTTCTGTGGGGCTATGTAAAGTCATTGTTCTATGCGGATACGCCACAAACGCTTGACCATTTGGAAGACAACATTTGCCGTGTTATTGCCGATATACGGCCACAAATGTTGGAAAAAGTCATCGAAAATTGGACGTCCAGATTGGACTACATCCGAGCCATCCATGGCAGTCCTATGCCAGAAATCATATTTAAAATGCAATGCCACAAGATTATCTTTCTAATAAAAAAAATTCACGTCAATCGAATAATACATCGTTGTTTTATTGCAATTTAAAGTTCTATACCTCTAAAAAATAATCTTTACAATATTGTACTGTTCGGTTGTCAATATGTCTTCCATTCAATTAACCATAGCAGACGTAAATACCTAGGGTTTTGAGGATATAGAAATTCCAACAACAGACACTGTATTTCCATCCTACTGAGTAAAACATGCGAACACCAATTGCTGTACAAAATACCCCAATTTTTAAGATATTGTTCTTGATATGACAATACGATCCATCACTTCCATGCACACAATATTGCAAAAAATATCTGACATTACATGCAGTGAGGAAATCAAGGTAGTCCGTTTCCTCCTGAATCCACCGATTACATATCCACATCATTCTTACTTGATTATGTCCAGCACGATCACTGATTTTTCAAACTGATCTTCATTCTCTACAGACAATATTTTTTCCTTCGCTGAATTCAGATAAGTGCTTGAATGATATTTGTATTCTTCTTCGGTTCATAATGAAGTTATTCTTGCTAAACAAACTCGTGAAAAAATATCCAGTACTTAAAAATTTCGATCTGTTTTCCCTTTTTTGTCTGCTTTCCCCATTTTTACAGATGCCAATATGACTTTCAGCTGAAATAATAGTAATTTGCGTAACCCATATCGGTATACACACGGGAAAAAACTCAGAGGATTTAGATGCTTACCTCATAGTTAGGAAGGTAATACTGTATTTTCTAAATGTTTATCTACAATCTTGTCTTTATGAAAATACTGCACATATTTAATTAAAGTATTATTATTCGGTTACAAACATTTCCTTTCTGTTGGACTCTTTCTTCAACAAATAAAACCATCAAAAATGTAACTAAACACATTCAAAATGAACATATTCTAATCAGTACCTTCAGTTTGGTTGGACATGTAATAATTTATAAGATTTATTTTAACAATTATCGTAAAGTAAAAAGGATTAAGGAAAACGTGTAGGTAATTAAATAAATTTGTTCTGTTAATGTCACCAATCATTTCCTTAATCTTTTTGGTTTTTACACTTATAATTATTTCTTTCATGTAATTTATATTTATGGTTTACCTGATTAAATTATCGGTTATTATGAATGAAATGTATTTTTAATTGTTCGTTTTAAGTTCGTCTTTGAAAAAAAACTAGAATGTATCTTTTCTCGCCCTGTTTCTGTTATCATGGATTAAAACATATATCCAGGTGGGTTTTTTTACTTCACCTTAGGGATTTCAAATTACTCTTTCCTTTGAATAGTATTTTATTTTATTTTTATTTCTTTAATTATTTTGCTTTCAACTTGACTGAAATAAAGATAAGAGCCGATTCCCCCCCTCTTCTTTTATATTATACCTTTATTTCTTATTAAACACTACGTACATAGTTAAGTTATTATTATACCTTTCTTTGAAACATATATAATTCTTTTAACCAGTTAATTGACCAGATTGACGAGTATACTCGTCATGGGGAAGTTGTAGGGTTTTGTGTCATGACGAGTATACTCGTCATACGTAAAAAACAGTGATCATTGGCTATTTAAATTGCAATTTTTTAGAAGAAGAAAACATATTCGCCAACTTTAAGATGTTTAGAATATTTTATGGCCAAACCAGAGTAAAACCATTAAACAAAATATATGAAATATTTAAGATGAACTCGTGCGTCCCAGTATACACAGGCTGAAACAAAGTATAAGTTCGCATAACGAATTTATTCATGTGCGATGTTAATATCTTATTTTAGATGTTACCCTTAAAGGTGCAAAAATAAGTCAAAAAGTTGATTTTTAATAAAGTGTCTACTGGTGTAGTCAGCCATGGGACAAATGCTTGACATTGACTGTGCGTTAAGCCCATTGACAGTTGCAGGCCCGAAGTTACATAGCTATTGAGTGGTGTAAATGCTAATTGTTTGATGTTAAAGACTATGCTCACGTTAGGGAATTATCCTATACCATGCTATCTGAAGAACAGTATTTGGGGGGGGAGGAAAGCCCGAGGTTATTTTCTGGGAAGATGACTGTGATCATCCTACAGCAGTGGTCTCCAAACTTTTTCAACTCACGGAACACCTAGAACAGGGATGGTGGACCAGTAGCACGCGTGCCATTGATGGCACGTGACACAATATTTTGGGCACGCCACCGATCAAAACGGTTTGTGCATTTTAATTCAAAATAACAAAGTTCAATATGGAGTATTACGAAAAACGTGAGTAATCAGTCGCAGTTTTCAGCGAGATTTTCTCAGTTCAAAGAGTTATCAGAAACGCTCACGTTTTTTATATACCTTTAGGTATATAAATTTAGGTATATATTCATTTAAAAAACTGAATTTGTCTCAATTCTATTGGTTGTAAATTGAAAACTTTGAAATGCAACTCTGATTTATTTTCAGTCTAGTTCAATATGGATTCAAAAATTTGTTAAGAAAAGGAAATTGTTGGAATTGATTAAGACAGAAAGAATTAATAAGCAATTTAAATCAAAATGCTAGTAATGAAATTTTGAAAACATGGATTTCGATTCCAGATACATTTAGCTCTTTAAAGAAACTAGCTCATGCTATTTTAACCTTATTTTCATTTACCTTTGTCTGCGAGTCATTATTTTCAGAGATAAATAACATTAAAGATTCACTTAAAAACCGTTTGGAAGATGACTCCATTTTAGTTTGCATTCTGGTAAAAGTAACATCTTACAATCCTAATACAAGTTATTTGCCATTTAATCTACCACAACAGAATTCACACTAATGTTACTTTAAATCAAAGTACACGTATAAATAAAACATTTACTACTATAAAGTGCAAAATGTATTTATTCGTTGTAAATAAAGAGTTTTGAATTGTTAGTATTTAGTTTTATTTTTTTTCTCAATAATCACAAGTCCATTTTATTTGATGGCACGCCTGTAACTCCTTAAACATTTCTTACAGAAAAAACGGCACGTTGATCCTAAAAGGTTCGTCACCCCTGCCCTAGAACTAGAAATGTCTTCGAGAAGCTCCTAGAACTTTAAAGTATTTTCGTGAACCCTATTCCACATACAAACAGAAAAATTTATCTTAAAATGACATTTAAAGTAGATCAGCAATAGATCTGTGTAAAGGCAAAAAAGGTATTGCATGTATTATTAAAAAATTCAATCTACTTTTAATATAATTTACTCATTAATAGCATTAATAAGTGATCCAAGTGTCACCTACGCATGCATTATGTTTAGTAACTGGGAAATGTGCTTGCATTTTTTCACACAAATTTTCTAAATCTGTTGCAATTATCTGCAGTCGCATTTCAAATTCTGAGTTTCATTTGTTTTTATACTTTGTTTTTGTAGCCACTAACGTTGAGAAATAGTTTTTAGAATAGTTCAACACATTGTTCAGATTGACATTAAAATGTTTATAGCTGTGTTAGAACTCCTGTGTATTTTGCATGAATGTGCAACATCAAATTTAGGATCTGTTTTTGCTTAAATTTAGATTTTTAACATCGAATCTGTTGATATGTTGTAGGTGTTTTTCCACAAATTTAAAAAAGGTGCATTTTACATTAGAAAACTATTTATTTTATCAAGATATTGTACTAATGAGTACAAAATTATCTTGTCGAACTCAGGATAGTAAACAATAAAATATTCACAATCTAGTAAGTAATATATATATATATATATATATATATATATATATATATATATATATATATATATAATGTTTTAATATTATTTTATCATAATTTAATAAAAGTTTAAAAGCATGACAAGAAAAATTACAATATGTATAAATAAAATTTTCAGTTTCTTAGCGACAGGGATGAGCTTTAATTTCTCTTGGGTATAGAATCGTTTAAGAGAACGTGAATCCATTTAGCAAACACATTCATAAGCTTCTATTCGAATTTTTCATTGACTCGTATAACCCTTTGAATGTCTCGTAGAAGCTAAGAGTTTCGTGGAACACAGTTTGAAGACCACTGCCCCACAGCATCTATTTCAGATATTCCTTAGTGTCAAGACAGGCAGAAAATATTCTGTCAGTAAAAAAAGAAATAAATTATTGTGTGCTTAGGTCTCTCAGTAAAAGAATTTTGACGTCTATTAAAATTCACAGATTTCTACTAAAACTTACGGTTAGAGAGAACATCATCTTCGTGAACCCGCAACCGAGCTAATTTGTTTTATTACTTTTAGACCAAGTAACTAACAGCTGAAGGAAACCCAGGGAAGGAACCTAGGGCAATTTCATAAAATAAACCCAATTTTTTTTATCCAATATTTTAACAACACTTACTCTGTGATTGATCAGTATACTCATCTTCGCTCGATTTCAGTGACACACATAGTTGTGCGCTATTGAACGGGGGCGCCACAGTTAACACACAGTCTATATAACCATTTCAACGATAAGGCAGTCAAGCTGAAAAAAACTGTAAGTCCTAAAACCTTTTTTTACCTCTTGTGACTCACATGTACTTATTTGTTTAGACAATATTCTGTATTGTACCATATTAAAAGCAAATGCCATTGTATCTAACAGAATTAATTATTTTTATTTTAATAAACATAACTCTATTTACTAATAATAGAATTTAAATATATCAATTAGCATTACTTCAACTAGAAATATATCAATTAGCAATGAGAAAAGTTATTTTATTACAAAAAGCTTATTTGAAGAAGGCTCAGTGGCATTAGTGGTAGTGTATCACCCTTCCACACCACAGGTTCGGGGTTCGGCCTGAGAAAGGTCGGCTCAGTCTTTCATCCATTCAGTAGGTCAATAAATGAGTACCAAGCTTGCTTGGGGACTAAACACTGGGGGTTTTACTTCAGACTAACCACCTGATTGGGGCATCTGCTCATGCACCTCAGCGCCTAAATGTCACGTATACTGAGATGGATGCTGTAAGCCTTGGCACTCATGAACTGTTGCGCCACTGATTTTAGTTTAACTTATTTGATAGAAAAAATAATATTAAGCTTATAAATCCCTTTAAAATAGTTTAAAAAATCTCGTTTTTTTGCAACCATTACTCTTAAACTCTCTCTCTCTCTCTCCCTTTTGCCTTTTATGTTTTGAACAATTTGTTTAAAAAAACAAAAACAAAAAACCTTTTTAGCACACAAAACGTTTAATGAGAAATCCAATAGATAAAATGCCTAATAAAACATTTCTTTTAAAATTTATCTTTGCTTTCAAAATATTTGTTTTGTAAGTTTAACCTAGATTTCTACTCTATATAAAAGTCCTTGATGAGTTGAATAGCTCTTGTTAAAAACTCAATATTTTAACTTATTAAATCAGATATAATATTTCGAATTATGTGAGATTAATTGTTCTAAAAACATTATTGATAGGAAAATTCAAATAATTTATTATGCATTACAGCATTATATTGTAATTGATTATTTGTATAGTATGTAAAACACTTTTATAACAATGACTACTAATAACTAAGAGAAATTAAACTATTTGAAAGACTGAATGTCTGTTTGAAGTACCATCATAATATTTAAATAATTTAAAAATTAGCAAATTTTAAATAAAGAATTATAAACTAAACCAAATAGATAAATAATAAATAAAGTATAGTCCAAAATAAAAAAGTTTATTTCCTTTCGTACATTTACTAGTGATTATATAAAAACAAAAAAAAAACAGAAAAAGCTTTATGAAGTTATTATTTAGAGTTATAATACATTGAAGAAAACGAGAAAAAAATTACTTGGTAAAATAAACAATAAAATATCTTCTAATATTTTCATTTTATATCTTAACAACTCTATTTTTTTTTATTTCCGTTACCTTTTACCAGATCGTCTTGTTAGTTTTATATTAAGATTTTAAAAAAGAAAATTTCTAAAAATCCTTTTTTGTTTGATTCATTTGCAATACATTTTTTCATTCGCCTTTCATTAGTTAAAAGTTATCTTTGATTTAACTTTGTTCAAGATGAATAATTTCTTTTTGTTTGTCATTCATAAGAATTTTTTTTATCAGTAAGTTAGTTTGCTCTCTCTTGCTTTTTGCTCTTGCTGAGACATTTTTATTTTATACTTCAAAAATTTTCCTCAAAACAGTCAGTCAAAAAATCATATTTTACATATAAACCGAGAAAACATTCATTAATTAAAAGTCATAAGATTGATGCCAAATTAATTATTCAATCTTAATAAGAAACATAAATAATTAGTTTAATAATCTGCATATTGATTAAGTTATTACGTTTAAAAATGAATAAATTATAAGTAGTTAAGATAAACTATATGGAGGATAATTAAACTAGCATTAATAAATTTCACAGATAAGTAATAAACTTTCTGTTGAGAAAATTTGAGGCATTTTCTCCAATGTTTCATATTTTTACTACTGGAAAAGCTAATGGGGGGGAATTAATTCCTTCAAAAAATTTTAAAAACTTTGAATTAAAAAATGGATTAAATAGTTTTCTATTATGTACTATAATTTATAAATAACAAATAAGTTATTTTGGTTAAAAATAAAAGAATTCTGATTGAAAAAAAAATGTCGCAGAATTCTTTTTTTTTCTATAAAGGTTTTTTTAATTATAGAATACTGATGCCACAGTCTTTCAAACAAAGTTTTGGCTAATTCTTTTAAAGGAAAATCAAATTTTCTTTAAGTTGTATTAAACAAAAAAGATATTTCCAAGCACTTTCATTAGTACTTAAACTTAAATTGATACTTGAAAGAAAAACGTTCCATTTATTTATAAATACGAATTAAAGAATATCGGCACGAACGAAGCTAAACTTTAGTAAGTGAACAGATAATAGCTTTAATGCTACCTTTATCTTTTTCTTTGTTGTTTAATTAATTACTACTCATTAAATTGATCAAATACATAAAAAATACTCCCTTTTTCAGAAATTAAAATTGTTATAACAAGTTATTCCCTCTTTAGTTACGTATTTTTAATTACTATTTAATTCGTCTATGGCTTTCTTTTGCAAAATGAAATAAAATATTGAAACCGTTTACTCATCTCATAATATTTTTAAAATTGCTTAGGTATTAATATTATATTATGCACATTTAATGGTAAAACGTTTTTATAAATATTAAGAAATATAATAAAAATGAATGCTAAAATTTTTTATTTTTATCTTTTGTATTTTTATTTCACCTTCTTTTAATATATTTCTTAAATGAATTTTGTGAATTGGGATATCTCTTGAATGCTGAGGTATCTTTTGTTAAAAGAAGCACTTGTACAATTTTTTCTTGTACAATGTATACTCTTAATGATCTATCTAGCTATCTATTTATCTATCTATCTGTCTATTTGTCTGCCTGTCTGTCTGCCTGCCTGCCTCCCTGCCTGCCTGTCTGTCTATCTATATTTAAATTTTAAATTTTTTTCTCCCTTAAATTTATTCTCTTAATAATACATATATTTTTTTAAAAAATGCAAATTTTTCCTGAAATTTATACTCTTAATGATTTTAAATATGTAAATTTTTCCTGAAAATTTCTTTCTAGGAAATAAAAATGACACGAATAAGTTTCATTTGATACATGCAAAATTAGAATCAGGTGTTTCTTTAAGTAAAGGTATCTCGTTTATATTTTGGTATTTCTGTATGTAATTGTGTGTAGAGCAAGTAAAAAAATTATCTCTTCGAAAGAGTTATTTGTAGTTAATGCAATGAGCTATTATATTTGTAATTTACAAAATATAAAAAAACACAGCATTTATCTTATAAGCCCCTTTAACAAACACTTCAGAAACTATTAAATGAAAATAAAGGGAATGGGATTTTCATCAGTTACCCTCGTTTCATTTAATCACAGCAAAAATATTTACTTTTTTGTTATTCAAAACACATTTAAAATTTCATTTCTTATATAACACCATTGTAACATAATTTCTAAAGTCATTTTACCTAAATCTGACACTTGTAATAATTTTCGTAAAATCAGTGTAAGAAAATTTTTATACGATTAAAAAAACTGATTTTTTTTTCACTGTGACTTCAAAGCAATCCTTGAACTTATCGCAAAGCATGTTAATAGTTTTCCTTTCGAACTTCGAAAAATTCTTAAAAATTCTGAGGTGGGAACTGTGATTAATATTATGTGCATAGCGTAATAAATCCACGCAATTTCTGGTTTCTTGTTAATAGTGAGAAAAATTTCTTTTGAATGTGTCACAAACTCATAGGCAAATAAAGGGTGTTTTTTTAGAGGTATAGAACTTTAAATTGCAATAAAAGAACGATGTATTATTCGATTGACATGAAATTTTTATTCGAAAGATAATCTTGTGGCATTACATTTTAAATATGATTTCTGGCATAGGACTGCCACGGCTGGCTCGGATGTAGTCCAATCTGGACGTCCAATTTTCGATGACTTTTTCCAACATTTGTGGCCGTATATCGGCAATAACACGGCGAATGTTGTCTTACAAATGGTCAAGCGTTTGTGGCTTATCCGCATAGACCAATGACTTTACATAGTCCCACAGAAAATAGTCTAGCGGTGTTAAATCACAAGATCTTGGAGGCCAATTCACAGGTCCAAAACGTGAAATTAGACGGTCACCAAACGTGTCTTTCAATAAATAGATTGTGGCACGAGCTGTGTGACATGTTGCGCCGTCTTGTTGGAATCACAGCTCCTGGACATCATGATTGTTCAATTCAGGAATGAAAAAGTTAGTAATCATGGCTCTATACCGATCATCATTGACTGTAACGTTGTGGCCTTCATCGTTTTTGAAGAAGTACGGACCAATGATTCCACCAGCCCATAAAGCGCACCAAGCAGTCAGTTTTTCTGGATGTAACGGTTTTTCGACATACACTTGTGGATTAGCTTCACTCCAAATGCGGCCGTTTTATTTGTGAACGTAGCCATTTAACCAGTAGTGCGCTTCATCGCTAAACAAAATTCGCTTATGAAAATCGGGAACAACGGCAATCTATTTATAATACACTTATAAATATATTAAAATACACTGTACACTGTATTTTATAATTAATTTAACAATACTACGAACAAGTTTGATAATTACCAGTGACCCAATGGGCTTTTATTAACACTGATCTTGATAATTTGTACGGTTTATAATTAATTCCTTAACTGCTGATTAAAAGTTGGGTGATTCGCTCCCCAATGCCACCGTTTCCCACGTAGATATGTGTATTGTGGTGTTTTGGGAGTAGGGGGAGGAGAAAAGGAATAAATAAGCAAAACAACCTTTGAAATAAGTAAATCCTTCTCAAGCACTGTCAAAGTCCTTTATTGCATTCCAAAGCCATCGGTATAATTTTATGGATAGCAATGCTCAGAAAAGATCAGAAAGGCGTATATATACGTCCAGAAAATTAATGCGTTGGTTTAGCGAGACGTTTTTATACGTCGATGGCACATAAGAGGTTAAAGTCGCATTGTAGGTAGTATCAAAATATAGTTTATTGAATTCAATACATTGTTATTGTTATGCAGGGGGTGCGATGAAAATAATGATTGAATATTGGGTCGCGAAAGTTGGAAGTTTGAGAAGCACTGTGTTAATGTCATGTCATCTTGCTTATACGACTTATGGTTGCATTTAAAAGCAACGCGATGGCTTTAAAACAGGATGATTTGAAATGAGAATGAGTATGTTATAAAAAAATGAGAGCTAATTGAGACAGAACTCGTGATTTTGAGCTTCAGTCAAGTGTCAAGGGCAAAATCTGAACCGGAACACCCTCTTCAAACTATCACACACCGACAAAGGGAGAACTTAGAGCATCTACAGATTTAACCCGTCATTGCTCGCGCAAATAAAACAATAACAAAAGCAGAGTATCTCATACCCGGCGGTGTTTACATTCTGTTTCAAACATAAAATTTGTATTCAAAGATAAAAATGAAGAAAAATAGGAAATACTACATATCCACCACACTTTTAACTGGTAAGTTAAGTTATTATTATTATTGTTAAAACAATCATTACATTCTTTATGCACTCCTTTAGCCTCTTTTTCATTCGTGCAGTTGGGTGCATTTCACCACTGGATCCTAATTTAATTTTTAATTTTAGGGAATCTTGCTGGTTTTTTACATTTTTCCATTAGTTAACTTCACCTTTCTTTGAATTCAAAACTATTTGTAGAATTTTTTTTTGTTTATTTTTCTGATGGTTCTAGCAAAAATTTTCTTTTTCAAAAGTTTCTATGAATGTGGATAGGAAATATACCAATTGTCTGCTTTCAAATTACGTTATCTGAAAACTGTTTTTCTTTGTCTCTCCCTATAAAAAAATTACTTTCAGAATAGTGTTTTCCTCTTCTAAATATCTGAATCCATTCCAGTAGAGGAATCACATAGTTGCTACTCTATTATATTCTTCATCATCAGCTCAGAAACTTCCTTCATCCGAAAATACTGCAGTACTGTATCTATTAAATATTGTATCTGTAAAACTTCTAAAATGATGCATTTTTTCATCATAACCGCAATATAGAGCCATAGGAAAGAAAGACTTTGAAAGCAACTCATTTATTCAGAATTGTGACAGAAATGCACACGCAGGGTATGATACACCTGATGAGGCCTTACCCAAAGATAAATTTTTAAAATTCACCCACAGGTTTTGACCCCTCCAAAAATATGACTTTAAAGGAGGAACCATCAATTTTTCAAAAAAGCTTTCGAAGGAGCATTCGAAAAAGTTCGGCAGTGGGTATGACATACCCTGCTCGAGAACTGCAGGATTAATGTGCATCGGCCCCTTCTATACGGTGGGTCTTCAGAGGCACAATGACTCGAGCCCACTACACTACATCTTCTAGTTCTGGATCATAACCACTAGATTAAAACGACTAGGCAGATTTGATGTATTTAAGTCACGGATGATACCTTATCTAGCATTCTGCTGTTTTATCAGCTACACTATGCCACCATGAAAACTTGAAGCTCTGACAGGATTAACGAGTAACCTTTGCACTTCTTGTGAATCTTTATCGAGATACATGGATCATCATCAGGATTCATTAATCAGCAATCTGATAAGTGAATCTGATTAATCTGTAATTCCCAATCAGTAATCTGATTAATGAATCTGATTAATTTGTAATTCCCAATCAGTAATCTGATTAATGAATCGGATTAAGCTGTAATTCTCAATCAGTAATGTGATTAATGAATCTGATTAATCTGTGATTACCAATCAGTAATCTGATTAATCTGTGATTACCAATCAGTAATCTGATTAATCTGCGATTACCAATCAGTAATCTGATTAATCTGTGATTACCAATCAGTAATCTGATTAATCTGTAATTACCAATCAGTAATCTGATTAATCTGTGATTACCAATCAGTAATCTGATTAATATGATTGATGAATCTTGTTAATCTGTAATTCCCAATCAGTAATCTGAAATATCTCCGACCAAGAGCTCACAATTGGGATCACTGAACTGTCACGGTCTTTTTCCTCGAAGACAGTGTTTCACAAACTTTTATAACACATGTGTACCTCTTCTATAATTTTCTTTCGTAACGCTGGGTGCAACCTCGTCTGAAAAAATGGATGTATTTTAATAACAATTAAAATATATGTTGTTTTTTTTATTTTTTAAGGACATACATAAAATAATAAGAAAAGAAAAATAAAATTATTCATAAATTATATAAATAAAGGTTCTATTATAAATAATCTTGTTATTTGGATTAATGAGAAGGATAAAATTGCTTGTGCCGAGATGACAAATAATCATAAATTGGTTTCCTGGTTGTTAGTTTTAATCTGAGATGTGGTTCCGCATCCAATAGTCTGTTACTTTTTTTTTTACTTTAGATTTACAAATACTGAAAAGGCAAATACACATAAATATGAAGTTGGAAAAGGCAGGATGTATTTCAGAACTTTTTCTGTTAAAACTGGATACACATGTTGCATTTGTAGCCAGAATGATGTTAAGGTACACTCCTTATATTTATTTTTCATGAATCCGTCTGAAACCAATTCCAACAATTGATTTTCTTCCGCATGCAATTAATCTTCTGGAATGGGTGTTGTGTTAGGTTTAAACGGATATCTTATCCATTCAATATGTTCTTAGAACATAGAATTAGGTGCCACTTAGCTCGCGCAGTGCATATCCCCACCCAATTTTGGAGCAACACGTATCCCTGAGAATGCGAATAAAACACACTTTGGAAAATACTACTCTAAGGTAATAAAAGCTTCAGAGTATCCTTCGAAACGAAAAATATAATACTTTACGACTGATTTTGTGAATTGTACTGATTTAATTGATTGTACTGTTTTTTTAAAGATAAATAACTGTTCATAATTCCTTGAACTTCTAGAATTATTTTGAACGGTTAATTGCCAAAGATCGGTACCTTTCTGATGAAAACTCTGAAAACCCCCCTGGGTCCCACCCTGGACACTAAGATTGAATTGAGGCAAATAATTACCAGACGCCATTTTCAGAATAACAAATTATATTTATTCACATAGTTCAAATATCAACCTTCTAATTACAAATATTCAACTATATGTCTACGTCAATGGATTTACTTTTACTATTAAATCAAATTACGAAATATGAAATTAATTAAGTACTAAGCTCAATATCGATCGGGTTTACCGGAATAGGAGGTCCGAGAAATACACGCTACTTGAATTGTTAACATTCATTAAAGTTTAGCTAACTTTATTATCTATTAATGCTTGTGGTCAGATAGACTAAGTTAGGATACATCACCTGGCTGCAATGTTGTTCTCTCCAGGTAGATTAATCTTTCTAAGGCTACTTCGCTGAATAATAACAGCAATACTCTAATCTCTTAATCCACTTGAATCTTCCTAACCTCGTCACTACTGCTCCTGGCTCAATCGTTTTCTTCAAGTTAACTTACAACGCTCTCCTTAAATATCCTATTTGATTTGCATATCCCATTTTCTTCTTTTAGAGCTGATTGGAAATATACGCGAATTTTCATTCCCCAAAGACGCCTAAGAGTATTAGTGGAAAAGCGTCGTAAAGATTCGTCACAACTCTTATGGCTATGTTTTTTTCACTTGAGTATTGTAGATGACATAGAAAGGATTCCTAAAAGTAGGCTATCGAATTTTCTTTCTTTTAAGTATTTTTAAGTACTGTGTTGAACTTAATTCGGTACATCTTTGCAGAGAGAGTAAACGTTTTTTTTACTATTATTATTTCTGTTGGGATACGGATTGGTGCTTTACCATTGTGCAGGCCTAGTACATTCCACGGAAGCTGGTATCTCTTTTTAGTGCGGCACCATATAGGTGGATACCAATCATCGGAAGTAATTTTGTTTACCAGTTTCATTCCCCACAGGGAGGCACCTGAACTCTGGCGATACGAAACCATACTTAGGATTTTAATTTTTTGACAGTACCTAAGCCAAACATGCACCAAGCTAAACAGGCACCATGCCAAACAGGTCTTTTATATGCCGCATAATCACGCGGCATGACCGCTGTCTATTTTCTGCATCATGAAAATCCACCGACTTGGTTTGGGGTCGAATCCGATACCTTAGGCGTACAAAGCGAGCGACATACCAACTACGACACCCAGCCGGCTCCAGTAAACGTTTATTACCTAAGAACTGGTGTAGCATATTTGAACGACCTTTAAAAGAAATTTCAACACGCATTTTTGTTAATATTTTGTGATGTATCAAAAAATATATTTTCTTGAACTTCAGTTTGAAACACTATATGTTAATCACACATTGTTTAAATAGTGTAAAGTTGGCGAACACTTATTTTATACACTCTAAGCAAAAATATATGCAAGATTTATAATTTATTTTTGTTTAAAGCTCCTTAGAATACAAATATTAATCATAACAAAATATGTATCTACTCTCTCAATGAACTAAGCATTTTGTACAATTTTTATTTCTTGTACAAAGCTAAGTTAATATTCAATTTTTGAGACATTACAGTGACACTCGAACATGTCTTGAATTTATTCTTCTCACATTTTAAATTCAGAGGTAGTAAAAACGTTTCTGTTTATAAATATAGAAAACTATTTCAAACAATATTAATCATTTTTGATAATAACAGCAATTAAATATTTGTTATTTCCTTTATTTAGTTATGTTAAGCAAGCAATTTTCCGAAAAAAATATTTAACTAATATAATTTCACTTATTTTCTCACTTTTTTCATTCGGTTGTTACTTGTATGACTTTTAGAAAGAAATAATTTTGGTTTTTAAACCACTCCTAGCTATTCTTTGATATCTAAGCTGTTGTGCTGAAGAAAAAACATCAAGAATGTCAGAAGAGGTAAAATCTCATATGCGTCATGCAGTAGATATTTTCCTGGTTTTTTCTGACTCTCCCAAAAATTTCTGCTGCTGAAAACCTTATTTCTCGCCCATCTAAGCCCCTCACAGTTCTATTCAACAGTCGTTTTCGGCAGACGATTTCTTTTTAAGGGTGTTCGCGAAAAGCCGTGACAAAAGCATATTTCTTCACGTCCACCCTTACATTATTCATCCACACCTTTCTCCAAAGATACCGCTTCTTTAAAAATACACATTTCTGTAGTTGGAAAAGGAGTAAGGGATGGAAAGGAAAAACATATAAGAAACTCGTGCTGATAAAAAAAGAGTTGTGTCTTAACTGTCTCGAAACATTCTCATCTTCACATAGCGATGCCATAAAAAAGCGCTTAAATCTTGCATCAGGAAAAATAGGTCAGGTACATTTACTATTATATGGTTCTGTGGTATGTACTTTCTTCAAAATATTGGCTGTACTATATATTTTTTTAAAAAATCTTTTTTTTTACTAGGGAATGAAATGTGAGATGGCTTATAGTGTATCATTTAATATTTATATTTCTTCACCTTGAAAAAATTTTTTTGAGGAAAACTTTGTCTCTTCTTAAACAATATATGAAATGCAGGAAGTATTGGAAGAAGAAATATTTGAAGGAAATGATACTTCGCAGAACAATTCTGCTTTGTATAAATACTATATTTCAGTTGTCTTCAAACTGTGTTCCACGGAACCCTGGGGACCCCAAGACATACCCAGGGGTTCCACGAGTCCCAATAAAAATTCAAGAAAAAATTAATTTCTCTGCAAAATAGATTCACGTTCTCTGCGAAGTTTATAAGTTACAAGTATCTAAAATTCATCCCCTATTCATTAAAACTGAAACTTTTATTTTTATATATTAACTCTATTTTGCAACACTTTTTAAACTTTTATTATAATATAATAAAAGAATATTAAAACACACACACATTTTTTCTTCATATATATACTTTCTACTGAATTGTGAATATTCTATTGGTTACTATCTCCGGTTCCCCATTGTTCTGCAAAATTAAATAATTTTCTAATGGAATTTTCACGCCTTTTTTGCATTTGTGAAAAACAACACCTATAATGTAGAAAAGGGAACAACATATCAACATAGTTGATGTTAAAATCTATATCTAAGCAAGGGCAGCTTCTAAATTTTAGGTTGCAAATTCAAGCAGAGGACACGGGATTTCACACACAGCTATAAACATTTTAATACCATTCGGATCATTGGGTTTAAGTGAAATATATTTCTCAACGAAAGAGACTTCAAAAACAAAGTATTAAAGCAAATTAAAATCAGAATATGTAATGCGATAGCATTTAATCTCAATAGACCTAGACTTCAACAGTTCGTGTGAAAAAAAAACAATCACATATCTCAGTTACTAAATATAATACATAAATAAGTGACAGTTGAATTACAACTTAATATTATTAATAAGCAAATTATATTTTCAAAAAATTAGATTAGAGAGAATTTTTTAATAATAAATGCAATACTTTTTTAAATGCTTTTATATAAAGGGCTTATAACATGTTGATATACTTTAAATATTACTTTGAGATATATTCTTCAAAGTATGTATATGGAAAAGGGTTCCACGAAAACACTTTTACTTCTATGTGTTCCACGAAAGCACCTTCAAGTTCTAAGTGTTCCATAAATTGAAGACAACTGCTATATTTAATCAGAATTTTAGTTACCATATTCTATCAATATTCATAAGTTATTACAGTAAATATTACGAATTAAACTAGCAAAAAATATTTAAAATAATAATCATAGTGATCGTAGTAATTAATGTAGTGATTTATGTAATTGCTTCAAATTTTCATATATATATATATATATATATAAATTTGAAAATATATATATATATATATATATATATATATATATATATATATATATATATATATATATATATATTTATATATATATGTATATATATACATATATATATACATATATATACATATATATATATATGTATATATATTTACATATATATGAATATACATATATATATACATATATATATATATATATATATATATATATATATACATATACATATACGTATATATGTTCTTTCTTATCTATCTTTGTATTATTTTTGCCGATTGAATTTAAATTATCTTCCTGGTATAGTTATTAAAGTCAGTGTTTCTCAAATTTTCGATATTCGTGACCCAATTTTCATTCATAATTTTCATCGCGACCCCCCATACAATAACAATGTAATGATGCAGTAATAATGTATAATACTTTGACGCTAAGGCTACAATACGACCTTAATTATAAACTGTACTAATCATTAAGTATTAAATTTTGTATGCATTTTTTTTGTATATGATAAGCCCATGAAAAAAATCACTAGAAATTATATATATATATTTCACTTGTTTATAACTTATTATTGATACTTAGTATCAAATACATTGTGCCCTACTGATACAGTGTAAGTATAGTATATCAGAGTAAATGTGTATTTTATTTTTTATTATGTCAGAATATATTTTGTTTTGCTTCCGATTAGTAAATTGATAACTTTTTAAATAATCTTTTATTTTCGATTTTAGATATGCTCGCGCCCCCCTTGTAAGGTTATCATGCCCCCCTGGGGGCGCCCCACAGTTTGAGAAACACTATATTAAAACAGTTACGTAAAAATAATTCTTAGTTTCATAAGCCTAAAATATAAAAATAAATCTCCCAAAAAGTGTAAAAATAGTATGAAAAAATAACTGAGTTGATCCTTTTTGATACAGAAACGCATTGTACAATATTTGCTCTCAGATACTATTTACTCAAACATCAAATAATGCATAATTTTAAAAAATATATTAAAAGACATCTAGATGAAGTAATTGAAAACAAAATCATCTGATATTGAGCTTATACAAAATTTACATTCTGGTTCATCTATGAGAAATTCCATTAACTTTATATATGAAACACACACACACACACACAGGAAATTGTTTTGCTAAAATACAATACACTTTTCAGTTATATGTATCCATTGAGACTAAAATGAATAGTATTTATACAAAAAATATTTACCCTCATTTGTGTTTCGGAATGTAAGCTTACCCTAAATATTTTTAAAGTATTCCAAAAAATATTTAATTGTTTTTGTCTCATGAGATATTCTATTAAAAGCAAATATCACTTGTACCTTCCTCAAGAGTTACTTTATTTGAAAGATTTTCAAATCTGAAATATAAAAATACACTGACGTTTCCCTGTTGCTTACTAACACTAATTTTTTTAAATATCTTTATGCAAACATGAATCTCGAGCAAACTATTTGAAAGGTAATGTAACACGCAAAAGTCTACAATTCTTCAATCATTAGAACTTTGCAATTTATTCCAAGAAATTATTATAAATTTAAAATTATTATTTTTGTGGATAGTGATTCTACATATATTGAATTAAAATCAAGAAAAAAGTATGTTTTTCAACAAAAACAAACTTTATTATTGAAGTTTTTTTGTGAAAAAAGCGTAGAAAAAATAAATCTTAATATGAAACGTACATTTTAAGATTGAAGAAAAATATAGTACGCAATATTTGTGAATTGTGAAGCGCAAGCAAATAAAATGATTTGTCCTATTTTTTAAGAAAATTATAACATATAACACTTTTTCAGAGAGTCTGAAACAATATTTTCCAGGACATTAAAGTAAAAAAATTATAAGTAGGAAATTCTTAGTTTTTTCCTTAAAAATCAGCTATACACTTTTCTTTTTTCCAAGCTAAATCTGATATGCTTTATGTGAAGCATGCTAATTTTATCTTTATTTCTTCTTAAGGTATCCGACTACTTGCGACAACTTTTTTTAAAATAATGGAGATGTGGATATTTTTTGTGGTTTTTAGATTTATTTAGTACATTTTAAGAAAAAAAGGCTAAAATTATGAAGAGAAAAATAAATTATTACAACTAAAATGGCGAAAAATGAGTAAACATTGAAAAAAAATTTCATACACGGGGCCTCACTCTGTACAAATAATAATTGAACAAATTCTCAATTTTTCAGCTTAGATGTATTACTTTGCTATTCCTTTTTGAAATGTCCTTCAGGATTAGAGATATTTTAATTTTTTTACAAAAACTAGAGCACTTTGTCTTAGTGGTTATATGAAATTGCTTAAAAAAATCAGTGATTATATTCACCTAAAGAGCTACAAATTTCGTAATAAAACAGTGGCTGATAAATCTGAAAGTTAAAACACTTCTACTATTATACAAAACATACACAAAAATTTCAGGTAATTATTACTATCCCCGTTTAAATATTCCGTAAAAAAACAGTTTTCGAGTAAAACGCATTTTAAAGTTTGACATCTTGTGTAAAGTTAAGGCATCTGCTTTTACTAAAACACTTGTAGTTTTTGTTCTAGTAAATAGAAAATAAAAAACTTAGTATTGTTATAAACCTAATAAGATGGGCCTTTAAAATAAAATCATAAAACAAATTGTCAATATTTTTAAAAAATCATGATTTTAGGGTAGTCGAATATCTTAATTTTTTCTTATTCTTTCCTGGCTCTACTGACAAAAATTAAAAACACTGATAAGAAAATCTATGGTTTACAATATTACACTTACGATAAAATGAGATAAATGTTCTGTATTATTATGTCTCTATTATCTATTTTTAGCAATTGAAATGTAGAAAGTAATAAAAAAGCAATCCTAAATCTTATTAAAATCGTTCCCAATAACACTAAGCAAATACAAACGGCTTTCATCTCATTTTTTTCGCCATTTAAATTGTACCTAAATACGTTAATTTTGCGAGCTTGCATTCTAACTATCCGTCACACCAAATCTGACGTAATTCTACACTGTTGATGCCCCTCAAGGGAGGAAGAGGAGACCTTCGAAATTCCGAATTATTGTCCGGGAAATAAATTAAGACTCGATGGAGCTTAAATTAACGGGATGGGTTTGCCCTTTCAATAGATAGGCCGTCACCAGGAGGTATCCCAGCAATTCTCCAGCACCACGCGTTGATAGGCACATCGGCGAACATTACCGCTACTAGGCGCACAAGCATCTACTTCACACAACAGGGTCAACAGTTGATTGTTTATACGTCGGGGCATTAGAAAGGGGAAGGGGGTATTGAGTCGATAGCCCTGTGGAGGGGGGCGAGTGAGAATGCCCATTTTGAATGACCACTATGTGGTTCGGTGTTGATTTAGTTGGTTCTCTAGCGTGGTTTGGGGCATTGGTTACATGACATCACATTTCTTGTTGTGCCTCTAACAGAATGAGAACGGGTACTTCGGAACGCTTGGTTTACCCTCGAAATGCTTGATAAGATAGGGTTATTCATCCATAAATAAACTTATGCGAAATAGTTAGTAAACGATTAATTTTAGGGTTTGGTTGTTGGAAGTAATATAGCAGTGAGAGGAAACTAATTCTTTGATTGGTTTATGGAAAGTAATATTACTTACTTCTTAGGGCAATTAAGTACCATATTTAATCTTTCTGTCAATATGTTTTGATGAGATTTATTTATAGTCGATATGTGAGAGCATTGTTTAGATTTTAATAAACATATAAAAAGCAGGAACCAAGTTTGTTTCTTTTCATTCATTTATAATGGAGGCTCTTATAATAAATATAAGGAGTTGTAATATGCATACATAATTAAATATATCTATATAGTTGGACCTCTATACAACGAAGTCACTAAATCCCGAAAAAAGTTCATTACATGGAAAATTCGTAAATATATAAAGGTTCATCTTTAAGTATATTTTATGAACCACATAAAACAAATTTTAAATTCATAAACCCAATACATTAAAAAAAAGTAATTATTCACACCTTTTTGTATAAAATAATATTTATTTATTTTATATCTTACTCATCAAAAAAGAAAGGAAAACTCCAAAAAAACAAGAAAAAATACTATCGAAGAACACATTGCATTTTCATCATTTAGAAAAACCTTTTGTATTAAAATTAATGAATTTTAAGGATATTTTCTAATTTAAAGCATCCAAGCAATTTTAAACGTACATTATTTTCCAACTAGAAACTCATTTTTGACATTTCAAGGACACGAGTCAACTCCACTATAGGAGAAAGGGGATGTAGAAGATGTGTCTAGTGAACTGGACAATGGGAGTTAAAGGCTGCATGGATAAAACCACCAGAATTTTATTGCTCTCGGTAAGTTAGGCATGAAAGTTAAAGTTTTATGACCACCATAAAGTGTGTTAAAAGAGAGAATATCTTAAAATGTCCAGAAATACTTTAAAAATTGGGAGCAAAAAAATTGAATCACAAGAGAAACAGTTCATTATATAGAAAATACACTTTACTAATGGGAGGTTATTTTACGAAGAAAATTGTGAAATATTCTTGGTTCCAGGAAAAAGTTCGCGACATAGAAAAATTCGCAATATACAGGTTCGTAATATAAAAATTCGTGCAATCCTGTTTTTATAGGAATATTTTATACTAGCTGGTATACCCGTTCTTCGCAAGGGTGAACAGAAAAATTAAACAACACAGATTGAAGGAAAAATAAGTTTTTAATGAGTTAATTTTATGTGAATTGAAAATTAAACAAAAAAAGCTTTTTGCATATCTCAGCTAAACAAAAAAAGAAAGAAAAAAAAACACCTTTGTAAAATTTTAACTATGTAGATCTAATAGCCGATAAAAAGGATTTTTTAAATTTATAATTCCTCGTAACACTCTTGAGGGTCGATTTTTCAAAATACCTCCCTAAGCTGATCTCTGCTCAGCAAAAGTAACACATTCTTAAAAGTTTTGCGTAATGAACGCTTAAAGTAGTGTAAATAATTTATATCCGAAAGTGTAATACATTAATATTACTTTCTGTTGTATTCGCAAGCAACGCCGTTTCTTAAATTATAATGGCGATTCAATGAAAAACATAGCGAAATGTTAACGATAGTGTCCAGTTGGCAAATGTCCAGCTACTTTCGTAGCTCGAGCTTTATTAGAGCTTTGTAAGACCCGCCGTGTAGGGGTGCGATGTACGTTAATACTTTATCCAACCGCATTATGATTTACTGCAGTTTTTTTCATACAATTTTTTTTTTGGATCACTACATGTACAAATTAAGGGATATACATAAACAAAATACTCCACTTTGGAAAATATAATCCGTTAGAGCTAATAAATTAATTAAAGATATTCCACTGTAAAATTAATTATGTACACCGTTCACTTAAAATAAGTAGTCAAATCATTTTCCAAGGTCTTCATTAACAGACAAAACCATAAGACACTTTTTTTGGAGACAAAAATAATAATCTTTGCAATCTGCTGAAAACGCAATATCTGCTACAAAATTTTTCGCCTTCCCCACTAAAATACTCATCATAGAACCCATGCTGCCATATATCTTGGAAGAGTGGATTTCAAAGAATATTAAAGCTAAGTATTGGTAGAATATTCCTGCTAAGTAGGTGTGGTGTGGTAGTTAGGAGAAGGGGGTGCCAGCTCAAGTGTCGTTCCCGTCACTTGAACATTGTTCAAAATTACGTGGTCCGTCTCCAAAAGCCCTCGTGTAGCTGAACTGTGCCACGTTAATATTCACTCACTCACTGCAAAAAATACAGTGCAGTAGTTATAATTAGTTTTATACTTAAAAATGCAATATATGCATATTCAATTAAAATTACAGCGTTATAATTAACTACTAACCACAAAAAAATTATGAAAGTTTGTCCAAATGATGTAGTGTGAAAGAGAAAGTTTATTTACTTTAAGTACCAGAAGCGATAAAAGTAGTTATTTTGAAAATAGATCAACTTCTTACTACCAAATGTGCATAATAAAATCATAAAAAAAACATTAAAATAAAGAGAGATTTATAACAACCTCTCCCTTCAAAACTTAGTTTTATTCTGAAATAAAAAAAATAGGCATCATTCTGATCACAGGAATTAATTAGAAGCGAGCCCCTTGCGTAACCAAAACAAAAAGAGTTTTTCACAAACAAAAGATAGATATATGCTGACTTGGGCTTTTTTGCAGCTTTTTTGCTTGCAGATGGCAGAATTTTTTCCTTCTTACTTGACAAATAGCGTTATATATTGGACACTTTTTACAAATTTTTATAAATTATAGCCTATGGTATAAATTATAGCCTATGTGTTATACTGATGTATAAGCTATATTACTGTAAAGTTTCATTAAAATCCATTAAGTTGCTTTTGCGTGAAAGACCCACAAAGATTTTCAAAAACTTTCACATTTATAATATATATTAGATATAAGAACTGTCCGATGTCAGCAATGTTTATATTTCTGCGGAATTTTCATATATATATATATTAAATCTTATATTTTTAAAAATTCTAATACCTTTTCTAAATCCTAATATCTATTTTATATGTGTCATCAATTATGTAATGTTTCATGCCTGTATAGTACAGTATATTAACCATATATGTACATATATATATATATATATATATATATGTACTATATACACATATATATATATATATATATATATATATATGTACTATATACACATATATATATGTAGTATATACATATATATATGTAGTATATACATATATATATATATAGTATATACACATATATATATATACATATACATATATATATACATATACATATATATACATATACATATATATATACATATATATATATATATATATAGATACATATATATATATATACATATATATATATATATATGTTAAGTATTGGCCGAGTGGTTGATTTTTGTCGTGTGTGAGCAGGTTTCTATCAAAAACACATCTTCAGTGAACAGATATCTTCTTTATTGTGGCGCACACATCGAAGTTAAGAACAAAATTATAATACACTTTCACATCAACAAGACAAACAAACAAATTCATGATGATATTAAAGCACAGTGGACAAGAGACAAGCAGAAGTGACATCTTGACGGACATAACACAAAAACACGGAGAAACAGCTATATTCACTGTTACATTTTGACGGCAAAAAAGGAAGAGCAACCAACGCCATTACACAAGTTGTTTTTATTCTTTACCAACAGTGCAAGTTTGTGATAATTATGTAATCATAGCTCTGATTGGATAGAATGTGCGGGACAGGAATTTCTGATGTAATAATATTCATCGATTACGATTAAAATCAGGGTGTTAATTTTGAACCAAATAATCAGAAGATTATTTCAATATTGTTAAAAAGTTAATTAAAAGAATGCTAGAGGGAATTATTACATTCCCCCCCTCCGTAAGACGCGGGCGTGCACCAGGGCCCTTGATACAGACCCGTACCTTACAGAGAAATTAGTTTTAAAGTTTTGAATACATTATTATTAATTATGAACCTTCTTGCACTTGCCGGTAATGACATACATAGCATGATCTCTAACACAGAAATTAGATACTAGAAAAATATGAAAACAATATATACTGTTAACTTGTAACACATGGGTACCCATAAAAATTCAAAATATAAAATTCAAAATGCAATAAAAATCACAAAGTATCGTTCCAAAATATTCACATTTTCTTGAGGAGCTGATGTAATAACACATTCACACCACTAAACATATCATAAAAATACACAATATCAAAAATAAAAAAGGAACACTTGAAATGGAATGAAAATATAAGATTCAAAATAATTATAGCCTAAAATATCAAAATATCAATGACAAACATCATGAAAACATCCAAGTTTGTCTCAAAAATTTGACCTCCTCGTCTAAAAGTAAACTTAACAGTCCAAGACTATTAAGGAAGGGGAATTTAATTCAGACTCTTCCCTGCCTCCATCCAAGAATGCACACTTCTCCAAAACTGAAACAGTACATCGAGATGAAGACAGGAAAAAATCCGAAATGGATTGGGAGGTGGACCCATGTTTCGCACATTGTAAGATCTATAATAATTTCTTGTTCTGACACATCACAACAACAGTAAAAAAGAAAAAAAAATATCTCAAGAGTGGAAAGGGGGTCCACCTAAGAGGTGCAAAAGGGCAATGATTTGGCTTTGTGTAATTGTATGTGTGTGTTTTCTTTTTAGTGTAATTATTATTATTCATGACTCAATTTCAATTCCTCAGGAGGGTAATAAGTTCTCAATTTTGAAACGTGCACAATTTCAGTAGGTTTTTTAGTTAATGCGTTAGGCTTGGTTATTTCATAATTGACATCTGACAGCTTTTGTACTATTTCATAGGGGCCTGAAAAAATTGGGGTTAATTTTCTTCGATTTGGATAGTTGAATTCTTCATAAGTTACGAGGTCACCCGGTTCAAAAGGAGAATCAATGAAACCCGCATCATATTTAATTTTATTTTTCTCGTGGTATTTTATGGTGTTCTCTTTTGCTAATTTTCTGGCTTCTTCAACTGGAGGGTAAACTTGATTTTGAGCTAATGGAGGTGTATATGGTAAAGTGCCAAATAACAAATATGCAGGAGGGAATTTTGTGACTGAATGAGGTGTTAAGTTATACTCATTGATTACTTGTTCTAGAAATTTGGTCCAAGGAATTTTGGTAGGAGAAGAATTTACTTTACATCTTAATTTAGTTACAATAGACTGATTTACACGTTCACATTTACCATTTGTCTGAGGATGATGAGAAGTAGTTAATAACTGTTTAACGTTATAATTTCTTAAAAAGCGTTTGAATCTGGATGAGGTAAAAGCACCATTTCTATCTGTTAACAGTTTACTAGGTATTTGAATTTGGAAAAGTTGTTTTAAACAATTTGCATAGGTTTCGGTTGTTTCCCTTTTAGAAGCAAAAGCCCAAACATAGCGAGTTGCATGATCAATTATTAAGTGAAGAAATTTTTTAGTAGAATTTTAACAGTTGAATCCACCAACAGTATCAACAGAGATATACTCAAAAGGTTGATCTGTAGGGGGTACAGTCTGTAAAAGACCAAATCTTTTTTGCCTTTTTCTTTTGTTTAATTGACATACATTACAATGTTTGACAAATTTTGAAATATCTAAGTTAATATGAGGCCAATAGTATTGAGGAGTAATTAAATTTATCATTTTTTGAGTACCAGGATGTCCAAATTGTTCATGAGCATTTTGCAAAATTTTACTTCTTAATGAAAAAGGTACAATTTTAAACAGATTTTTCTTTTTAAGAACAAAGACATCATCAACTTTCTTATATTTAGGATCATTTACATTATCTAAATTTTGATGGATCTTTATCTCACTTAATTCAAGTAAATGTACTGAGTGTTGGATATATTGAGCAACAGGATGTCTTGATAACATGTCAGCTTCAACATTATTAGTTCCTTTTAAATATTTTACTTCATAATCAAACATGCTTAATTTTAATGACCAACGAAATAATCTACCCCTTAAATTTTTCACATTTTTAAGCCAAACAAGAGCAGCATGATCAGTATGGATTATAAATTTTTTACCGTGTAAATAATAATAAAACTTATCAAGAGCATCCACTATGGCCAAACATTCCAACTCTGTGATACAATAATATTTTTCATATTCACGTAAAGTTCTAGAATGAAAAGAGACTGGGTGAAGAGTACCAGAATTATCAGGTTGTTTCAAAATAGCTCCAATAGCTTTCAGCGAGGCATCACAGAAAACATGCAGAGGTAATTTAGGATCATATAATTGTAATACAGGTTTAGTTATTAATTTATTTTTTTAACAATTCAAATGCTGTTTGACATTCAGCAGTCCACTCCCATTGCGTATCTTTCTTTAGTAATTTATTTAAAGGTTCCCTAATTTTGGCATAGGAATCAATTAATTTGTTATAAACATTTACAGAACCAAGGAAACTTAGAAGTTGTTTAACATTTTTGGGAGGTTGTAAATTTTTAATAGTTTCAATATTTTGATTATCAGGGGTAATGCAGCCTTCTTTAATTTCATAGCCTAAAAAGTTTATCTTAGTTTTTGCAAAAACACATTTTGAAAATTTTAATTTAATGTTTTCCTCCTCACACAAATTTGGAATATTTTTCTTAAATGAGCATAATGTTCCTCTAAAGAATTTGAAAAGATAACTATATCATCAAAATAGGGACAAGCAGAATTTGAACACTTATGTTTAGTTAAAATTTTACGAATAGTACGATTAAAAATTGCTGGGGCATTTCGAAAGCCAAAAGGAAGAACTTGAGAAATTCATATAAACCTTCAGTTGTAACAAAAGATAATTTTTCTTTATCTTTATCATGCAACGGAATGTGCCAGTAACCACTTGCGAGGTCAAGCGTAGAAAACAATTTAGCACTATTCAATTTATCTAGCAGCGAATCTATTCGAGGTAATGGTTCTGCATCTGTTTTACAAATGGCATTAAGTTTTCTATAATCAATACATAATCTGGTTTTCTGCTTTTCATCTCTCTTATAAGCTAACGTAACCGGGGAAGAATAACAGCTATTGGATACTTTATTTAAACCTGCAGCTAATAAATTTTGTATTTGTTTATTAATCTCAGCTTCTGAAGTGGCTGAGGTTCTATAAGCTCGCTGATAAATTGGGAGGTCTGATGTTAAATTAATTCTAGGGGGCTCCATTCTTATTTTACCTACATCATACTTATTTTTAGAAAAAAACATGAGTGTATTCTGAAAGAAGTTGTATCAGGTTAGGAGACAGTTCTTTAACAGTCAGAGGTGAGAGAACTTCCTCTGAGGTATTTACTAACTCTTTCTGTATATGTAATGAAATTGGTTTAGTGAGTGGATTCTGATTATTTACAATAATTTGTCCATTTTGTAGTAACTGGTTATGTTCACAATCAACAACAAATTTATATTGACTACATTCTGGTAGTCCTAGAATAATGTAAGGTAGACTACTATTAATTATATACAGATTTATGTTTCTTTCTACCTGTCCAATTGTTAAATAAGCTTTGCATAGTTTGTTTAATTAAAAATTGCCATGGGCTTGGTTAATCTGTATAGGCCTAGTTGTTTGTTTTTGTAACCTAAGTTTATTTACAATATCAGCAGAAATTAAAGATAGAGTGGATCCAGTATCAATAACAATATTCACATTGTTATGTTTAGGTAAATTGTTCAAGTTAGCTAGGCTTGGCAATGATGAGATGTGTCCGGACACCTGTAATTGTCAATATGTGGGGCAAGAGGCCTCAGTAGGGGGGTGTTCTCTCTGATTAGGAATTTGTTGACTGCCAACAGAGTTCTCCGAGCTCTGAGAAACAGCGTTAGTAGCCAAAGGTGGATCACAATTAAATGGGGTTTGCCTTAATTGATGTTGATTAAAAGGACATTGCAGTTTCCAATGATAAGCATTGGGAATTCCTTGTTGTGTGCAAATTTTACATGGATATGGTGGCAGTCCATGTTGAAAATGTGTGTGGTGGTTGGGCCTAAAACCTCTATTGTTAAAGTTATGAACATGCTGATTTGGGAGATGTTGGGGACGCATTCTATTAAAATTTTGGAAGTTGGGTCGAACAGAGTAGCGGTTTTGAGGTACAAAAGTATTTTTTCTTGGTCGAATGGGCACATTTTGTCTGAAAGAATTTGTTCAGGTTTTGGGGCTTGGGTTTTCATTAAGCGTGTAGCTACCATGAGCCATTCGGTAGGTGAGGTAGGGGGATTTACTGTCATTAATTGTTTAATACTGGTGGGCATTCCATCCGTAAATCCTTCCAAAATGAGTTGAGGAGATAATACTAATTGTCTACCATAACTTAATTTTTGATGAAAATATTGTTCTAAGTTATCTTTTTTAATTGAAGTTGTGAGAAATCTGATAAAGTTATAACATTATGTTTTAAAAAATTTTCAATAAGAATTGATCACAGTTCTCCAAAATTTGAAACTTTAAGACAAGAGTTAATGTACTGAGTTAATGCAGACCCTTTTAGATATTTTGATATGTTTACAATTTTCCAACTATCATCTTTATTACTAAGTTTACATGCATTATTAAAATAATCTAACCAAGCTTCTATTAGCATTCCATTTTCAGAATCAAAAGGGACTATATATGTTTCTTTAGGGGTTTGGTTGGTATTACTTATTACAGCCAAATTGGTTTGCTCATTATTCGCCATTTTAAAACCAGATCTGAGAATCATACAGACATTAAAATTTTAATTTTACCTAAAAATTTGAATTACCAAAAATAAAAATACCAAAATATATAAAATTGAAATTTCAACAAAATCAAAACAGTTGCTGCTATTAATTAGAAATTCAAATATCAAACATTTAAGTTTTTATATTTAGTATTTCAATATATATATTTTTTATCATAATTAAAAATATGTATTGCAACACTATTAAATATATGTCAAATAATTTTTCATGAAATGTTAGGCACAAAAATATCAAAGGTCAGAATCACTTGTTGAAAAAATCATATGTATAAAATTTGCAATATAAATGATTGATAATAATATTTTGTAATTTACGTTTAAAAATCTTCTTTTTTCTGTTGACGGTTGCACTTTTCGACGAAACATGAACTTGCTATAAGCTTATTCACAAAAAATCCTTAGATTAATTCGATGAAAACGAAGCCGTCTCGCACAACTTGAAAAGGGGATTTCCCCCTGCCCAACGAAGAAGTTGAAACATCAGGAATTTTAGCAAACTTACGACGCACTTTTTATTTTCCTCTCTTCATTTATATCTTCACGGTAGGAAACTATCCTACCGACTTTCTGTTAAGTATTGGCCGAGAGGTTGATTTTTGTCGTGTGTGAGCAGGTTTTCATCAAAAACACATCTTCAGTGAACAGATATCTTCTTTATTGTGGCGCACACATCGAAGTTAAGAACAAAATTATAATACACTTTCACATCGACAAGACAAACAAATTCAAGATGATATTAAAGCACAGTGGATAAGAGACAAGCAGAAGTGACATCTTGACGGATACAACACAAAAACACGGAGAAACAGCTATATTCACTGTTACATTATGACGGCAAAAAAGGAAGAGCAACAAACGCCATTACACAAGTTGTTTTAATTCTTTACCAACAGTGCAAGTTTGTGATGATTACGTAATCATAGCTCTGATTGGATAGAATGTGCGGGACAGGAATTTCTGAGATGTAATAATATTCATCGATTTCGATTAAAATCAGGGTGTTAATTTTGAACCAAATAATCAGAAGATTATTTAAATATTGTTAAAAAGTTAAAAGAATGCTAGAGGTAATTATTACATATATATAAATATATATATATATATATATTTTTGAAATAATCTGAACTTGACTTATGGCATTTTTCCCTTATATTAGGACATTTTTATATTGAGAAGATATTGTCTTGTTCTTATAGTCCTGGAAAGAATGATTAATCTTATCCCAATTTTAGATGCCCATTTATTTAGTTACTTAACTATATACGCAACACAAACAACGATGATATTATAGTTTGTGGTATCCGCATTATGAAATAAAATTTATCAAATTATTTTAATTTTTCGTGGTACCTACATGAAATTTACGTAAGTGAAATGTATTTGAAGTATAAAGACTATTTTAGAAAATATACAAAAGCAATTCTTGATTTTGAAAAAGAATACTTTTAAAAAAATAATTAAATGCATGCAGATTGTTTATGTTTATAATTATTTTGATTTATATATATATATATATATATATATATATATATATATATATATATATATATGTTAAAGCTATAGGTAGATCGCAACTTTTTTTTGCTGTTTTACTTTTTATATTCGTTCTTAAATTAATTAATAAATATAAAGATACATTAAAGGTATATTATTGAATGGATGCATGTATAATGTGTAATAACGTGCTATTAAAATAAATTTTGTTCAAATTTTTAAATTTGAATTTTCCAGCGGATTTTTTTTTTTTTTTACAAAAACATGTTAAGACTATTATTGATATATTCATTTAAATAATTGTTTATAAATATTTTTCTAAGTAGAGACACAAATACTCCGGAAAAATTCATTGAAATGTGCCAATGTTCTTACTAATTTCAGAACAAAATCATAAAATATTCCTCTGTTTTCGAGGAAGATTAGTATATTTAAAAGCTCTAGTTCAATGTTTCACTCCAATAAAAGTATGGATGCGGCCACTATCCGGGATAATATGTCTCTACTATCATATAAAGAATTAAACGGGGAATATTCAGATTTAATTTATGATTATAAGTAACATCAAGTTAATAATTTATCATAATGTCATCACGAGAGAAACTAATTAAACCTCTTTTAGTAATTTATTGCATTTATTTCATTAAGTTATTAACTTTCATCGCGCGCGCGCGCGCGAAGACATCTCTTTCACTAAAATGAAATTAACGTATTACTTTAGTCTCAGTCATAACACGTAATTAGTTAATATTTATTATTAATGTATCAAAAATATAAGAATAATTGAATTAATTGTGGGTTAGATTTTATATATTGGAATAATTATTTTTACCATAAAATCCGGCGCATAACGCACACCTATACTTTCAAGCTATGCATTTATTTTAATTTTAAAGTACATTCGTAGTATAACGCGCACCTCCATTTTTACAAAAAAAAACCTGAAATGTAAGTGCACAATGCTTTTGTGCTTTGAAGTCATTTATTCGAGGTATTATCACAAGATTTTGAAGAAACAATATACTTCTAGAACTACAACCCTTAAGTTCAGAAAAAAGGTCTTTCAAATAAAATGTATTACGATACACATGCAAAACATATTTTTTTCTATGCTCAGCAATTTTTTTTTATTTTTCTAAAGAAATCATTTTTATACCAGGCGTATAACATGCACCCGTAAATTTCTATCCTACTTTTTGTATTAAAAGTGTGCGTTATACGCTGGATTTGAAGGTATATCAAAATTTTTATTGCGAATAATTCAATTAAAATAATTATTGTGTACAAAGTTATAAAAATATAAAAATTTTATTCACAAAGTCAATTTTATATATGTGGCATGCAGCCAAAAGCAAGGCAGTCTTCGCGCGCAGGCGCAGCAAATCAAAACCAAAACAAAAACTTTTGGACATTGGAGCAGAGAATTAGATTAGAGAGAAAGAAGAACGCGAGAGGTGCGCGAGCAGGCGTTACCTTCTGAATATCATCGTCAAACTTATCTGTAAAAACTTTTCTACCTTTTTAATTAATTTTTGTTTAATGTTAAAATAAAATAGAAGAAAGACCAACGTCTTGGACCCCTTGTTGTCTCCCACAAATTATGGGGGCTCGGCCGGGATCGACAAAATTTCGATTTTGAACCAAAGTCTGGACAATGAACAACAGCGTCCGTGAAGGAGACGCTCCGCCATTTTCGGAAACTTCGTTCAACCTGTGTAGAGGTTGGATTTTCAACTTCATTCCGCCTGTGTAGAGGTCGGAACAAATAACAAAATAACCTGTGTAGAGGTATATTTTGCAACGAACCATCGACAAATATTCCGCCTGTGTAGAGGTTGGAAAACCCATCGACGAAAATCCCGCCTGTGTAGAGGTTGGAACTAATTCAGTGTGAATAATCCGCCTGTGTAGAGGCCGGAACTACAATTTCAACTATATTACCTGCGAAGAGGTGACATCAGTGGAATCAACGTTTTTATTGGATACATCGTACGTGCGAGCAACAAGGGAGCCAAAAAAAAAAAGGTAGGATCTTTCCATTTCTAAAATGTATAAAAACGCTCTTAAAGAGGATCTCATAAGAGTTGTTCAGGAGCTAGACGGTATTGTCGAAAGTACTGACACTATAGTTAAACTAAAGACTAAAATTGAGAACAGTAGTACATTTGAAAGTGATCCAGATTTCGTTAAAACTTTAATTCAAAACTGTATAGATGAGAGAGTATCGCAAAACGAAAGAGAGGTAACTTCAGAACAAAAAATTGAGCTCGCGAAACTTCAGTTGGCAAAATTAGAAAAAGAAATCGAACTTCAATTAGCTAAAAATAAAGCATTAAGTTTAAATCCTGCTGCTAAAGTCGAAGAAAAACAGTTCGAAATTAACATAGAAAATATGATAAAAAGTATAAAAACTTTATCTCTTCCTGTTCCCACCAGATCTGAAAATTTTAATCTGTTCTTCCAATCATTAGAACGCGCATTTTTAACCAAGAAAATAAATGACGAATATAAATCTGAAATTTTAATAAATCTTCTGGGCGAAAGAGCTCATAACGTCTTACTATATATTAAAGAAGAGGAATTAAATGACTATGAAAAACTAAAATCTTTAGTACTCAGAGAATTCCAATTAACCCCTCGCGAGTGTTTAAACTCATTTAAAAATGCTGTAAAATCATCAGGCGAGACATACATCCAATTTGCTGCAAGATTGACGGCAAACTTCCAGTATTATTGTTCGTTAAGAAAAGTTAATTCCTTTGAATCTCTATGTGATCTTATAATTTCTGATAAATTATTTGAAACTTTAAATAAGGAAACTGCAACTCATATTGGCATTCGAGAAGCAGAAGATTGGTTTAGGCCTATTGATTTAGCTAAAGAGTGCGATATTTATATTTCATCTAGAAGCGGATCACATAAAGAAATTCCTATTACTTATGGATATACCCAAGACCCCTTTAAAAATAGATCACAAAACTTTAAACCAAAGATTAAAGAGAACTATCCCCAATATCTTGAAAGAGAAAATAAAAATTGCTTTATATGCGGTGATTCATCTCATTGCGCAAGAGACTGTGAGAAGCGTTTTAAACCTAAAGAATCTAATGATCACATCCATAATAAAATAAACGTGAATACTTTGAAAATCGAGAGCGAAAAACAAAATAGCGATGAATGCACAAATCTTCAATACGTAAACATTTTTGTGGAAAATCAGCCCGTAACAGCATTGATTGATTCAGGTTGCCAGATCCCAGTTTTAAATTCCTCACTAATTAGAGTGCAAACACCTTCCGAAGAAATTATAACATTAAGTTCATGTTTTGGCGAACAGCGTATGGTAGAAGTTAAACCCATAAATATTTCTCTTAATCAACAGTCTCCTAGCCTAAGTGTGCGAACGGCGATATCACCGACCTTGACCGAAGAATTTATTATACATCCCAGTGTATATTCTGAAATAGAGAAACTAGGCCACGCAAAGAGCGATGTTTTATTGAGTGAAAGTGGATCCTCTTTGAGTGCAGATTTGGGTGTTCAGTTTAATTCAAGTGTTTCTTTTCCAAATGTTTCTGTTTCAAATGTGATAAAAAACTGTAGTTATGATTTGCCATATGTTAAGAACTTTAATACTAGAAATGATTTGAGTTCTCTAATTAAGGATTATAAATGTAATAAAATTAAGAGTACTAAGTTAAAATTGAGTATTGTAAGAGAAAAATGTTCTGATGTAGTATTGTGTAAGAAAGCCAATGGTGCCATGAAAACGAGTTCCGTGGAATTTATCTCCCACTCACCTAACCCTTCACCTATGAATAGTAATTATCGACGGTTTGTGTTGCTCCGGAAAATTTTTGAGCCTTGGCAGTGGAAACGAAGGAAAAAGAGAAATCGTTTCGAACAGACGTCCAGAACTCTACAGAGGAAAATATCGATGCGTTCAACCAAAGATCAACTTGTTGAAAAAGATGTTCTTATGCCGGTGAAACATAGTGTTTTCCTGTGGAACCTTCCGGATGTCGAAGAGGTGCCTTCACATGATGGAGAAACTGTCTAGTTCAGAAAAATTATGATATGTTTAATCTCTATATATTTGTCGTACAGTCCTTGTCTGTTCCGTTTTTTTTTGTATGTTTCAGATTCTCCTCTGGTCTCCATGGAAATACCGCTGCGGACAGCGTACGGTCAGAATGGCCGTTGTGGCATGCAGCCAAAAGCAAGGCAGTCTTCGCGCGCAGGCGCAGCAAATCAAAACCAAAACAAAAACTTTTGGACATTGGAGCAGAGAATTAGAATAGAGAGAAAGAAGAACGCGAGAGGTGCGCGAGCAGGCGTTACCTTCTGAATATCATCGTCAAACTTATCTGTAAAAACTTTTCTACCTTTTTAATTAATTTTTGTTTAATGTTAAAATAAAATAGAAGAAAGACCAACGTCTTGGACCCCTTGTTGTCTCCCACATATATATATATATATATATATATATATATATATATATATATATATTTGACGCTAAAAATAACCATTTGAATTAGAGGTAATTAAGTGGTCATTGCCAAAAAATTAAAAAGGCTTGTTCGTGCGATCACAGCATTTGTTCGAGCATACTTCTTGTACAGTGCCAAAATACAAGAGAGGGAATTATTCAAATATCAAGTTTTTATATGAAGGGAAGAACAGAGAAGAACGCCTTATAAAAAATACCATCACTTATTAAAGCAAAAGGAATAATTAGTTATTTATAGAGATGACATTCTTTAGGGAATATTAATCCCGTCTCTAAAATGTGCATGAAAACAATTAATGATCTTGTATTTCTAGATATCACCAATAAATCTATCAAAAATTAAAGGGCTGAAGAATCAATAATAAATATACCAACATAATGTTTTTAATGCTTTAGAAAAAGATAAATTGAGACGCGTTTCGAAATCGGGTATTAAGATTTAGTAATTATATGTTATAAATAAAGGAGATTCGAATTATGAGTAGATATCAATTTAAGCTATGACATATATATGTATATAGCTTTATAATGTTTAAGAGGTTAATTTCTCCTAGATTAGGTCTATTCTCAAAAAAATACACAGTTTATTAATACACCATAACTATAAACCTTTTAGTTTTACAAGCATTCAAATAGTTAGTTTGTATGATATCAATTGGATCGATTTTCCTCTTAATTACGTAATTAATTATAAATGACCGAAGAAGTTTAGTATTTTGAACTCGGTTACGCAGTAATAGGAATTTTATTTCACCTAAAATCCCAAAAAGGGGTTATCATTGGGAACTCTTAATCGACAAAGTGATATCGAGTCCTGATACCATGTCTAGCTGTAAGGTTAAATCATTTGAGGCTCAATGTCCTGAGGTTGGCAAAGTACGGAAGTTTGGAGAGTTAGTGCTAACTCGTGCTGGCCTCGCCACTTGATACAGACATCATGGCACTTCGTAGTACGATATTCATAATCTGAACTAAAATAACTCAGTGGTGCAATAACTCATAAGGCCAGGGCCTACTGTGCCTATTTCAGTTTTCGTGACCTTAGGCACTGGGGTGCATGTTTTGGTCAAGTGGCCAGTCAGATGCGAAACCATCAGTGTTCAATTCCCAAGAAAGCTTTGTACTCATTTATCGATCCACTGAAGGGGATGGAAGGCTAATTTAACCTTTCCCATCCCACACTCACCATTGGGCTACATTAATAATTTATCACTTCCAAAATTTATGACGTATATACGATTCAAAGAATTCCTGTAGCCGAAGTTAAAGCTACTCGGTTTGTGGGCAACTATTTGTTATTCGAATTATGAACTTCATTTCTGATATTGCCAAAGACCATTGCGTGGAATACCGTAGTTTTTTAATATGTTTGTATTAAATTAGGCATCGTGTTCTTTCATGTTCATGATGTTGATGCGCTGCCACTATGTGATGTGCTTAACTTTCACTCTTTAGTAACAAATAACAGCTTTATTTTGAAACTGCTAAAACTAAACAACCCTTCATAAATTGTACTCTCTCATCAGCTTCTTTCTATGCTGTCATACATATCACTCCCACATTATTAGGGATACAGTTGTGCAATGCCGCGTTTGACACAGTACCATCTATTTCTAAATATGTGATGTAGCATTGGAAAATAAGACATTGACTTGCAAACCTAAGAATCGTCCATATCTTTTTTTTTTGTAACAAAGTTTTAATTCCCCAAATCACAGCCGCCAGTTGCCTACATATAGATTTGAGAAGCAATGACTTAAATAAATCCTAGGAATGTATAGGAATGTGATACTTTAAAAATACGTTAGAAGGTATATTATTACGAAAATCTTTTCTGAAGTTCTCATTTTAAAGCTTTTATTATACTTCTATCAAACAATACTGTTTTTCTCTATTAAACTTAGTTCGAAAAATGTTGTGTGTTCCATTCTATCTACTACAAATTATTAAGCCTACCCGAAGGGTTTTTTTTGATTTAACTAGCTTGCTTTATTTTTTTTTCTTTACACGAAAAATTGATAAAATTATTTTAAATATGAATGCACAAACCTAAAAAAATCATTTTAATTACGTTTCGTTATAATGATATTTTGTTCATTCTACCTCTATTTGGAAAAATTATTAATTTAAAATTAAACTTAGTTGTTTGCTGTAGCAATAGAAAATTGAATTTATAATATTTGGGAAGAGTTTATGAGGTGTGAGATAGTTAAGGAACATATAAGTTAGTGAAGAATTGCAAATAAAGTTGTTATTTGTTATTTAGAGTGTAGTTAATTCTAGATGTCAATGTATTTCATTAGATAACAGTAATCTTTATTAAATTAATATTTACCTTTAAATAAATAAAGAGTTTATTTTCTCAAAGGCCTTAAATATATTTAGCACTTAATGCACAATCACGCAAATATTTCTTACTTTACTAATATATTAGTAACAGAAGTAGAAGTAACTGCCCTGAGGTAGTAATGACAATGATTACATAAGCTGTAGTAATAATAGGAATAGGTATCATAACTTAATATTGTTTACAGTAATCTTTATTAACCTAACACTTTCACATTGAGCAATAAATTAAAAACTGTTAAAACAAATTATAAAGTGCTTTTTCCCCAGACGTCTCCAAATATTTTATATGTTGCCCGTAGCAAACAAATATTTCTTATTTTGGTTGCTACTACAACAGCTACAATCGTCTGTAGAAATACACAGTTTAATTTAATTTTATTTACTTATTAAAAGTTTATCAACACTTTATCCATACGCATATAAGAAGTCAATATCATTACAGACATGATAATTACATTTCATTCCTTTACACAGTAAAGATTTATCATTATACATGGCGATACATTGTAACTTCTGATTAAATTAGAGAAAGAAGATACATAACCATTTTATGTAATAGTCCATTAATTTGTTTAATAGTTAAACTATATTTTTTTATTGTAAAGGTGTGAAATTAAAATTTAAGTTAGCTTTAGTGATGATGTCTTAAACTTAATCTCAAAATCATAGTATAAGTGATCATCAATTATTTATCAGAAAAAGGAAGATTTTGAACTAAAGTCAGTTTTTGATGGATGATGTTGGAATTAGAACATGAATAATAATTCCCTTTCGTGAGGAGAAGATATAACGATGAATTAATATAATTCTCTTTCGTGATGGAACGATATAACGACGAATTAATGTGATTGCTAATATTGTTCGATCTTAAACAATATAATATTTTTGAATATATATAACAGATAAATTTAAATAAAACAAAAAAAAACATTGTTTTAAACTCTTTCAATAATTTTTTAGAATTTTTTTTAAGGGGAAAGGAATGCGTTGCACTTTAACTAGAGTATAAAGATTATAAATTTAGTGAGGGGGATTTTTATATCAGGAAGATTAAGTGTATTTTCAATGTGTGGAGAGAATTTACTTAAATATCTTTTAAAAGTATCAATGTATGTAGCTACAATTTTCTGAAGAATTTTGAGAATATATAAATAGCTGTGTAAGAAATATAAATATTGACACAAACTTAAGTAGAAAAGAATGAATTTGCAACTATGTTCCTCTCATATTGCAACTATTTTATATCGTTATAGTAAAAAATAAGATTTCTTTGTAAGAATCGCATATTACTGGATCATTCTTTCTCCGCTGACATGAACAGAATTGTGCATGCCTCGACTGAAGAAATTTTGTTGTTACCATAAAAGAAAGAGCCTCTTATTTGTAAACAAAGTTTTACTCTCAGAGCTTTAACTTTTTGGTGGAACCGTATTATACTGTTTCAATTCTGCGAATTGATTTCTAAAGAACTATTTTCATGACAACAATACTTCAGAATTTGATGCAATATTATTATTTTGAATCGGAACCAATTTTCGCTATGGAGCTAAAAATTTATCGAACAAAAGTTTTCCAAAGCTTCATTAAAACATAAATCTTCTTGGAATTTTCAAAAGAATTTTTAAATGAAATATGAAAATTTGCAATCAGTTAGATTTTTTTTTAAAACATTGTGATTTTCGAGACCATTTATAGGTCTTTGAGAATATTGTTGTTGTGTTAAATCAGTGGTTCTCAAACTTTCACTACTGGCGACCCAATTTTCAAACATAATTTTTATCGCGCCTCCCCCGCCCCCCCCCCCAAAAAATTATAAAGTATTGAATGCAATAATAATGCATTTTGAGAGAGAGATGCTAAGGCTTCAATACGATCATAATTATAAACCGTACAAGACAAGATACTAAGCATTAAATTTTGTAAATGTTACGTTTATAAGTAATATATATTTTTATTTTTTTACTTTTTAGTTCAATTCTCACTATAAATGTTTATGTTTTATAGGTTGTTTTTATACTATTATTTATTTCATAATTATTTTTACTATGCACGATTAAATTCACAATTACAGTGAATAATTTAATTAAGAGAATACATGCGAGAATCCCCCTGGGTTCCACCCTGGACACTAAGTTTAACTTGAGGCAAAGAATGACCAGACGCCATTTGTTTAATAACATATTATGTTTATTCACTTACTTCAAATATCAAACTTCTAATTACAAATATTCAAATATATGTCTACGTCAAAGGGATTTACCTTTACTATTAAATTATTATGTCAGAAAGCATTTTGTTTTACTTCATTCCAAAAAAAAATTTTTTGACCCTTTATTTTCAATATGCTCACGCCCCTTCGCAGGGTTATCGTGCCCTCCAGGGGGTGCGCCCCACAGTTTGAGAAACACTGGTGTTAAATAATTTATGTTGAGTTTTACAGGGATACTTTATAAATAGTTTTATTGTATTTGTGAGAAAGAGAGTTGAATTAATGTCATACTATAAGGTAACACAATGTTTTTTGGTGACGGAACTCATAACTCTGAACAACGGCCAATTTACGCGGACAACACCTGAGCTGGCAACCTCTCTTCCAACCTCTACACAATACCAAGGAAGGAAGAACATTGTGCTTCAACATATTTAAGTGTGCAAGGATATGCTCGAAATAGTAAAATGCAAAGATTAAGACTCTTTGTTTATGGGAATTATATCTTAAAAAATTCTAGTAGAGCTTAGAATTTTTTTTATGTGTGTTCTTAATAAAAATATTTTAATCATTCTATAGAAAAACAAAAGCAAGTTTTTTGTTCGAAAAACGTTTTTCTGTTTAATTTAAGTTGAACATAATTTTATAGATCTTAAAACACATACTTAAAGTTTAGGTACCATTTTTTTAAAACGTTTATCTTAAATATGCAAAAAAAAGCTTTGCACATATATAAAACAATACGCAAAATATAGTGAACCTATTTTTTAGTAAAACCCTTTTTTAGTAAAACCAATTTTTTTAGTATAGTTTCTTTGAAAAGTTTTAAAACTTTGTAATTTTTGTAAAAATTCTCCCCCCTATTTTTATGCATAAAACTTTTTTTAAAAAAACTATGTTCTACTTAGACTGAAAAATAGGTACACTATATGTAAATTCATCCTGTATAGAAATATAAAAATATGGAACCATATAGTGGAAGAGTTAAAAAAATAACCTAAAGGGGCAAAAAATTATGCTTTGGAGAAGAAGTGAAAAAAACTAAAAGTAGCACAATTTTTCACATATTATACAATTTATTAATATTTGCCTGCCTATTTTTATGCCTCTTATGATAATATTTTAAATATTCTCTAGAAATATATAAAAGTAATTTTAAATTTATAAGGTTTTTATTTTCTTTGTTATTGCGGAGCATGAACATAAGTTTATCAAATATTTAGGGCAAATTTTTTAGAAAAGAATTTCTTCTATATACAAAATATTTTACATACACATAAAAAACAATGAACAAAATATAGTTAAATAATTTGTTTATACAATCTTTATATATAAAAATCTTCTGTGCGTGTGTTTATCACTAAACTCTTCCTAAACGGCTGGACCGATTTCGATGAAATTTTTTGTGTGGGTTCAAGTAAATTCCAGAATGGTTTAGATTCACAATTCGGTCCGATATCGCAATTCGTTAAAAATATAGTAATTAAAAACATTCAAAAAATACAACTCAAAATTCACCTGCATTGTTGTAACAACGCTATTGTTATAAACACACACACACACACACACAAGTAATATAAAAAAAAATTTTAATCAATTCCTACTTAGATCAACCAAGAAAAAAATTTATTTTAGCTACTTTTTTTTATTAAATAGTTGCAATTAATATAAATATGTATATACATAGGACAGAATCACAACATTAAGTGGTAATTAATTTTTATTAATATCATTAAAGTATCGTATTGACATCCGAAACAATCGTGTATATAAAATTTCCTTCCAACTGAATGCTTTAACACGTGAGAAAAAAAACTTTAAATATTGACATAAGTCGCCAAAAGGGTCGCTAAGTCGCCAACGTGGCTGTATGTGTAATTTTTTAAATAATTAGTTTTAATCAATTAATTTTTATTAATTATAATTAAATTATTGTATTGTCATCCAAAATAATCATGTACATTACATTTCAGCTCAATTGAGCGCTTTAAAATGTATTTTATTTTATCGGTTGAAAATTTCACCAAGATAAATAAACAAACAAATAAAATATGTATAGAGATTGTGAGCTAAGAGTAGGAATTAAAAAAGTCGTAAGATGGCGTCGAAAATTGATTTTCAGCCAAACTGGCCAAACCCGGTCTTTATTGTTTCGAAAATGCAGACAATTCACGCTTTTTAGCGTTTTTAATTAATGTCTTTTCAAATAATCTTTATATATGTAATTCTTCTGTGCGTGTGTATGAAACTGAACTCCTCCTAAACGGCTGGACCGATTTTGATGAAAGTCTTTGTCTGTTCCAGTGGAGTCGAGAATGGTTTAGATTTATAATTCGGTTTAGAAATGTTTATTTAATTAATTTTTTATTTATAAACTGTTGATCTTGGAATGTTTTGCATTGGATCCGGCAGACTGCGCTACGACCGCAGTATCGAATATTCAAAAAAATTTTATAATAATTCAAGTTTGCCCCGACAGTTGGTGCTGTGATCATTTCAGGAAAATATTTTGGCACTTTGTGTTATTATTTTGTTGAAATAAATCGTGTGTTAATTAAATTATTACATTCAGATTTAATTAATGTTTGAAATTTTACTCAATTTTACTCAAAATTTACTCAAAACGGTCCAGATTGTTAAAGCTTATTCATAAAACTTTGGAATTTTTGAATTTAAGATGTGTTTACAGGACAACGTCTGTCGGGTCCTCTTGTAATTGTATAATTTCTCTGAAAAAACCATAAAACTAAGAAGTTTAGAAAATCTCGAGTTTTTACCTTTTTTCTCATGCAAAACTAGTTTTTCAAAAAATATTAGACAGTCAAAAGAGAATAATATTATTCTTCCTTTCTAGTAAAAAAGAATAAATGGGGTTTGCATACATTAAACATAAGAGGAACTATCTTTTTAAATGTTTCAAAGAAAGCATGGCCGTTTGTTAACATTTTATCTTTTTTTTTCTGATTTTAAGGTGACTTGGTACCCTTTGAGCAAACTTCTTTATTTACGTATTTAATAATTATATTTTAGCATTTTATACAATGTTTCTATTCAAGAAAATGTTACCAGATGAAAATTTTCATGTATTATTCACACAATTTTAAAAATTTTAATTTTTTGAAGAAAATTGGGAAAATTTTAAAATCCTACTCCTTTTGTAAAAATTCATTTTTTACCTGAAACTTTTTATAATATTCTTATGGATGTTCTAAACAACTTTAGGGCTCAATTTTAGAATAACGTCTTTCGCTTTCGAGAAAAAAAATAAAATGTTGATATACAGGCTAAAAATCAACGAAAAAACCAACATGTCTTACATTTTATTTTTCTTAAAAAAAGGATTCAGTTTATAGCAACGCGGATCCATGATTTAATTATATGCTTTATTTTTAACATGCAGGAAAAAAATGGAAGTGATTGGTAAATAATTGTCGAAGGAGTAGCATTTTGAATGCACTAAGATTTCGAAAAACACAAACTGAGAAAAACAGGTTTAAAGTTTATAATTCTGAAAAAATAATTATTATAAGCTTATATATACCACTTTAAGATATTAGTTATACGTTTTTCTTTAAAATAATTGTATTTTCATATTTTTTCAACCCACACATTTTTATAAATGATCAACTTTTAGAAAGTACTAATTGCCCATGAAAATTCAAGAAAAATAGTTAAAAAAATTTTTTTTTCTGTCACGACAGAAATTTTAGCTGTGTTTTTCTTCTTATAATATTAAAGTATTACATTTGTATGAAAAATATATCAGGAATAAGAACTGAAATTATAAAATTATTAATATAAAATGCCTTAATTTAAAAATTTTACATGCACACATTTCACAAGGAAGAAAAATTACATTATTGTATTGCCTCGGAAATATTCTGCTTTTAATACTACACATTCTTTTTTATAGTTATTATTTCTATTTATAAAATAGATTTTTTTTATCATAACGCATTTTTTAGCTTTTTTTTCTAAAAAGGGGGTGTGGCTGAATTGCCTAATTTGTTTCCAAATGAAGTTTTATTCAACTTCTAACTTTCCGACATGCAAAAGTGATATATCAATCGAAAGATAATAATGCAAAGAATAATATTAAATGAAAATAAAAAAAAACGATAGGCTTGTGATTTTTGGGGTACCAAGTCTTCTTAAGGTTATTTTATCAACGAAAACATAAGTATAAGACATTTTTAGACTCCGAGAAATATGTACTATTTTTAATACTAAAATTGAAAAATCTATTTTTTGAATGTGTATATGTCTTGGGCTCAATTAGGCTCTTATCGTAATATTTTTTTCATTTGCAAACAAGGATCTCAAGCTTTACTCATATATGCTTACAAATTCTTGCGAATAAGATGAATACAAAAATTTAACCACGCATGTTCTCAAATTCAGTATCAAATGCAAATAAGCTACAATCGGGATAAAGATTTTTGTGCAATATGATCTTTCTACAAACAAGTCTCGATTACAACTCAGAACACAAGAAATAAAAAATATAAATGCCTTTAATTATTATGTTTTCCTTTAAAAATAGTATATTTGTAGTTAAATTTTAACAATCCACGCATCAATCTTACTCAAACAGAAAAATTCATTTTATACATAAAAAATATACTTGTTGTTCTTATGTAAAACTCTAACATAAATAATAATACACCCTCCTCATTTTTTGTTGATATTTTTAGTCTTTCAGAAAGGAACCCGAACAAGTTCAGAGCACTTTTTGACAAAATTACATATTTAAACATTATAAAGGCTTTTTTAGGACTCAATACCAATAAATACCTATATTTAACCAACAATATTTAAAAGAAATTGCCTAAATTTCACAAAAATCACAATTATAAGTGAAATTTTAGCAATATTTTTGTAAAATTTCAAAGCAATAAGGAGAATAAAAGTAATAAACTTATATTAGTAAAAGTATTACCAAAACAATCTAGATGCTTTTATCTGGAGAATGTACTAAAATTTGAATAATTTATTAAAATTTGAAAATTTTGGAGCTGATTCAGTAAACAGAAAAATCACATTCTTTATGAGACCATTATTTATATATCAATCCCTAACTCAAAAAAATATTCATACAATAAGAAATATTTTTGTTCATTCTCTAGAAAATAGCATAAATATCAGGTTCAAAAAGTTTTATAGAAATATATTTGTAATATTTTGAATAATCAGATTCGCCATGATAGATTTCGAACAATTTAAATGTCCACTTGCGGTTTCTCTATCTTAATAAAATTGAGTGTAGCTTGGCCTCTATGTAGCGTAGAAACAAAACCAAGTATGTTTTCCAAAGCCAAAAGATAGCTCTATTCAATAAAATAGAAAACAAAAATATCTGTCTTGACCGAATTTGATCGTTTTCAACATGTTCGGATACCTTAACACATACATTTTAAAATCATGATAATTTTATTTCTTAATTGTGTTAACTTAGTTTTAATTGTTTGATTTGTAGAGGGATATGTTGTTACGAAATATTTATTTTAAATCGCAAGTTGAATTTCTTAATTTGTTTTCTTTTATTTTGTTGATTTCAGAATCTAAAAGTTAAACTATGTTTCAATATCGATTTCATAAGCCACCTTTAAAATATTAAAAAACAAATTAAGTGAGTAAATGAGTATTAGCGTCACCCCATTCAGCTACACGAAGGCGTTCGGTGACGAACCTCGTAATTCTAAACGAGGTTCGAGTGGACGACACATGAGCTGGCACCCTTTTCTCCTAACTTTCACACAACACCAACGAGATAACGTTTGACTCCCGACAGATTTAACGAGCATCAGCTTCTCTACCCAATGGGTCTTTAGTGGCATTAGGCTCGAACTCGTGACTGGCAGACCACGAGTGCACGACCTTAAACCCTAGGCAATCTTGGCCTCAAAGACAAATTCGAAGGATGAGACATATGTCCACTATTAATCGTTACTCCCTCTCTCTTTCCAAAATCAATGTCATTTTAACACAATTAACATTTTCAATTCATGACACCTTTTAAGGATTTCAGAAATTGTCTTATTGTAGAAATGTGTATGTTATTGGTAATGCGGAATAAATAAATATGATTTTATATGTGAGTGAATATACACTGCTGGCCACCGTAAAGGCAACACCAAGAAAGACAAGAGATAGCACAAAAAAATTTATTTTGTAGATAACATGTTGACCAAGTATCAAAAATGAATTAATTTATAGACTTCTCTAAGGTGTGGTTTCTAACAGAATCAGTAGCCTGAGTAGCCGCCATTGTTGGAGATCACCGCTACCACACGTTTCGCCATTGATTCAAAGATACTTTGGATGTGTTCTTGGGGTACACCAGAACAAGCAGCTTCCACACGTTGCCAAAGTTGATCTGGAGTGGCAGCTGGGGGTGTAATCTGGGTCAATCGTTGAGCAACCATGGAATAGATGTTTTCTATCGGTGAAAGATCCGGAGAGCGAGCCGGCCAGGGAAGCAATTCAATCTGGTGATTGACGAAGAACCTTTGGACAATGCGTGCCACGAGTGGTCGCGCATTATCCTGTTGAAATATGGCTGTGGCCAAGCCCTGAAAGTAAGGAAGGACAACTGGCTCCAACACCTCGGAGATGTAGCGCTGGCTGTTTAAAGTACCGGCAATGCGTACCAGAGGAGTGCGAGAGTGATATCCAATACCGCCCCATACCATAATACCCAATGCAGGACCAGTGTGGCGGTGCATAATGCAACTGTTCAGCATCCTCTCTCCACGGTGTCTCCAGACTCGAATTCGACCATCGTGGTGTTGCAGACTGATGCGTGACTCGTCAGTAAAGACAACTTCATTCCATTCTGCCACCCACATCCTTCCTTCATAGCTTCATTGGCGGCGGAAACGTCTGTGGTTCTGCGTCAAGTGTAGACCAAGCAATGGACGTCTTGCTGACAGACCACTCTGCTGTAAACGGTGCCAAATGGTACGCGCAGACACTGAATGATACGTTAGAGACTCAATGTGCTGTGCTACGGTTCGTGATGTGACTGAGTGATCCGTCACTGCCATGCGCACAATTTGCCTGTCCTCACGTGAAGTGGTGCACTGAGGAGGATGCGATCGACCACGTCGGTCCGTAGTACTCTCCTGCATCCAACGGTCACATATCCGCATTACAGTTGTTTGTTTTCGTCCAACACGACTACCGATTTCCCTGAAAGATAATCCTCAATCTCGGTAGGCCACTATCATTCCTCTGTGGAACTGAGATACTTGATCAAAAGCTGATTGCAGTTTTTTTACGAGACATAATTGATCACTTTTTGAAAAAACCACAAGAAAAACACAATTGCCGAACTTGAAATCGTCGAAATGTCCGCGCCTCAAATAGCGCTTTGAGGTGGCGCTACAGTCACGCGTGATGTGTGTCTGCACTAAAATTCTAATAATTTGCATATCTCACCTCCTCTAATACATGTTGCTAATTTCAAGTTATTTGCATGCTTCCTTCAGGGTGTTGCATTTACGGTTGCGATGTACCTCCCCTTGGAAGTACATCTCTCGAAGTATCAGCGTGAGCTAGAGGTGAAGGATTAGCGAAGGAACACGGATCAAACATTATATTAATATGACTTTATTAAGACATTCAACTTAAACCTTTAACAAATATAATTATACTAATTAATATGAGAGAATCTACGATGACTCAATACGCAACACACAATGTATATATATATTTATAATATGATCTAAGCTAATTCAGACCAATCTCAATAAGCGAACCACCTATTCCTCGATTCTAATTAAATAATCAATCCTACCTTATATTATTTCGTAATGCTACTTGTCTTTATCTGAAATGGGATGCAGCTTGTACGCAGTACGGCTTCCTTCTATTCTAGTACCAATATATGTATTCACGTCACACACAACTTATTCAATCTTGAACCACGAACTGCAATAATCATCAACTGCCACAACGCACATTAATTGTCTAACATTCCTTTACATTGCCATCCCGCTTACTCCAAGATCCTATATTTAAAGTCCGTTTATTTGTATCTCTTCTTCACATTTCGTTTCTTGGATTTGGTTGGAAAAGAGTTGCCATTAATTCTGGCCCAAAGAACCCAAAGGACTTGTTAAAGAAAAGACGCGTAAGACGTCACACGGTGGCCAGCAGTGTATATTCTTGCAATGGCAGGCATCAGATTTTTGTGAATATATTATGATAAATAAACCATAATTCTGCACAATTTATAATAAAATGCATTTTGTACATTTAGAATAAATGAAAGAATCTATAATTGGGACTGATTTTCCATAACAGAAAAGATATTTGAAACAATTTATGGAAGCTTTATTATGATGCAGGGCACATGTTGTTTTATTTAAAAATCTTAAAGTTTCTGATATAAATTTAACATCTAACTTCATTCGTAAATAACACAACACCCCTTACTAAAACTATATAAATAAATTAAAATACTCTGCTGGTCACACAAAATGAAGACAAAGAATATCCAAAGATATCACAGAGAAATTTATTTGGCAGATAACATGTTACACAAAGATCAAATGACTAAATTTACATTCTCTGGAGACATAAGGATGATGACAAAATCAGTATTTATTGTAGTTGCCATTGTTGACTTTAACCGCTGAAACACGCCTCGGCATAGAATCAAAGAGGCTTTGGATATAGGGCTTGGGGTACAGCAATCCATGTGGCTTCCACATATTGCCAACGTTGGCCTGTTGTAGCAGCGGGTGGTCTATCCCGGGACAGTCGTTGTGCAAGCATGGACCACACGTTTTCGATTACCGATAGATCGGGAGAACAAGCAGTCCAAGGAAACAATTCAATCTGATTGGTAAAGAAGAGATCTTGAACATTGCGTGCCACATGTGATCGTGTCTTATCCTGTTTGAATAGGTTGATAGCAAGATCTGATAGTATGGTAGAACCGCAGGCTCCAACATCTTAGAGATGTAGCGTTGGCTGTTCAGTGTACCAGCAATGCGTACTAGAGGGGTGTGGCAGTGAAATCCATTACTGCCCCAAACCATGATACCGGGTTCAGGATAAGTGTGGTAATACATAACGCAACAGTTCAGCAGCCTCTCACCATGGTGGTAACACTCGAATCCAACCATCGTGATGTTGCAGGTAGAAGCGGGATACGTCAGTAAACGCAACGTCGTTCCATGTCTGCCTTCATCGCACCATTGACAGAACAACTACCTGTGGTTTCCATTCAAGGGTAAAGGAAGCAATGGACACCTTGCGGACATTTGACTTTGCTGCAAAAGGCATCGAATGGTACGACAGACACCGAATGGCACTTAGCAGACTGCATATTTTATGCTATGGCTCGTGATGTGGTTGCGCGATCCATCACTGCAACGCGAACGATCCGTCTTTCATCACGAGCAGTGGTGCAACGAGGTGAGTGCGTTCGTCCCCATCGGTCAGTCATTTCCTCCTGCATCCAGTGAAGGCAGACCCGCATCACATTTGCTTTGTTTCGTCCCAAATGTTGACCGATTTCTCTGAAAAATAATCCGCTATCCCTTTAGGCTAATATTCTTCCTCAGTTGAATTCAGAAACTTGGTCAAAATACACTCCATAAACAGTTTAAGCAAAAAAATGCACGAAAACGCAATCGACGTGCTTAAAATCGTCAATCTGCTCTCCCCTTATATTGCGCTTGCGAGTAGCGCTACGGTCACCGGTAATGTGAGTCTGCGTTATCATGCTAATGATTTGCATATGTCATCGCCATCAAAGCATGATGTAAATTTCACATAACTTACAAGCGTCCTTCAAGGTGTTGCATTTTGTGTGAAACTGAGAAAGAGAATGACAAAGAAAGATGGGATTTAATTTTTTTTAATATCTTACTTTAAGGTATACGAGGACTATTGATGACGGTGTTGTAATTTTAAAACTTGATCAAGTAAAGAAGAAAACTTTTGATCTCATTCTCCAAATTTCCACTAACACCAACTTGAAACTTGTACAACAATCTTTTTAAACCCCAAGTCACTGTGTTACAGAAATAGAGTGCCAGCTCAGATGCCATCCTTGTGTGATCTGATCATAATTCAAATTAAGAGGTTCTTTGCGCTAATAGTCCCCATGTTGATTCAAAGTGCAACGTAATTTGAATAAAATGTCGATCCCTCGTGTTTCTTTAATAAACTTTTAGCGTTATAATAGTACCAACGTTAATAAACTTTTAGCGTTAAAATAGTAGCAGCGTTAATAAACTTTTAGCGTTATAATAGTACCCTTTAACACGAAATAAAATAATGTCAACAATTCTTGCCACATACAACTCAAGACTTTTATTTTCTAAACTCAATATTCCATCTCCTTATCTATTGCCATCGAAAGTTCCAGAACTTTCCATAATTAAAATTACAGTTAATTTTTATAAATAAAAGCACGCGCGCGCATTAATATAAAGCCCGAGAGAAATAAAGAATTACCATTTGTTACAACCAGCGTTAATAAACTTTTAGTGTTATAATAGTAGTAGAGCGTTATAATAAACTTTATTGTAATAGTATAGCGGCATTACTAAGCTTTTAGCGTTATAATAGCGGTAGCGTTAATAAACTTGTAGTGTTATAATAGTACAGCAGCGTTAATAAACTTTCAACGTTATAATAGTAGCAGCGTTAATAATAATTTAAAATAATAAGTAATTTAAATTAAATTTAAATTTAATTAATGAATAAAAATTAAAATTAATTGAAAAAATAAATAAATAATAAAAATATAAACAATAATTTTTAAATTTAAAGTAATAAAAGTAGCGTTAATAATAGCGATAATAAACCCTTTTTTTTCTTTTAAAAACAAAAAAATAGTAAAAGTAGCGTTAATTAAACCTTCTCTTTTTCAAAAACAAAAAAAAAAGAATAAAAATGTATCGAAACATTTTAAATTTTACTTTAATGCGTCCACAGTTTCAATTTTGACAATGAATATTAAGAATTGATGATAATTATTTCAATAATTGTAGTAAACAAAGGAAATAAATAAAATAAATAGGCAGTTATATAAACAATATCAGAAATTTCTAACACTACTCACTTCTTTAATGTTTTCGAATTTTATTTTTTATACTTTTTTTAGTTCTACTTATATACGTTGAAACTACCTCGTTAAAATTTTCTCTAGAATAGAAGGAAAAAAAATATCCCTTCTAAATTACCTTCTTTTTCTTTAGAGTATTTTTCTTAATTTTTGTTATCTAATATCTCTCTTATCGTCAATTAGAATACAAAAGAAAACTTTTTTTTCATGAAGACTGTTATCTGTATTCTGCTGTTGACAAGTAAAGCTACAATCTTTCCATACAAAAAAAAAGTGTTTGTTTTTTTTTATTAAATTTTTCTTTAGTTTAATTAAGTCAACTTACTTTTGCTGTCCATAAGTTCTCATATTGCAGTTTTTGATTTAAATGTCGTTGTTTTTTTCTAAAATATGTCTCAATCTTAATCTATTTAAACTGAGAAAAAAATTTACAAACAAAACAATTTTTTTTTTTTGCTTGTCAGGAATCTGAGAATATTTTTTTACTTAAGTCGAATAACATTTAACAAAAATTAAACTGCAATTATGTGACATATAAATTCAGTATATTGAACCTTATTTTTTACTTCCCTTTAATTTCACGTAATTTACAACTAATGATTATTGAAGATATAACAAGAGAAATAAAATATGAGAGATATTTTTATTAATACCATCTAATTTCATTAATATACAAGTAAGTAATCTCTTATCAAACCCTTCAATTTATTTCTACTCTGACGGAAAAAAATATCAAGAGCAAAAAAAATAATTATGTTATATAAACAAAACTTGGCAGACGTGTTTATACGAGGGTCACTCAGAAATATCTGAGATACTCTTAGGTTTTTAAAGTTATATTTACAAAACTTTAGGAGTGTTCAAAGTAGTCTCTTCCAGCATCAATGCACTTCTGTATACGAATTTTCCACATATTAAATGCGTGAAACCATTCATTTCTTAGAATTGATGAAAAACGCATTTATAGCCACATCAATGTCTTCTGAATGAAGACAACGCCCATGTGAGTTCTTTTTTATATTAATAAATAACCAAAAAACACACATTGCTAGATCCTGAGAATAAGGTGGACGCTCTATCACTTTAATTTATTTTTGCGCAAGAAACTCAGCTGTTAATCCGGCTGTATGGGAATGTACACTTCCATGGTGAAGCATTAGTCCCCTAACATTAACTTCTTGGAGAATTTCTGGAAGATATTTAGTTTTATACTAGTTTGCTGTTACACACAGTCTTCTGTCTTTCCAACTTTATGGCTTTGATCAATCCTTTACTTCTGAAGAAAACGGCATACATTACTTTTTTCATTGCTCGTTGGCTCTACACCATTGTTGGCATGGGATCACCTTCAAAGACCCATACTTTGCTTTCTTGACGTGTTGGAACTTCATAAAGCGGCATATACGTTTTATCATCCATTACAGTTTTAGAAATGACACGGGGGCCACCATCATTTGGCAATTTAAGGGATTTTTTTTACTAATTCTGACACGTTCCTCTTTTTGGTGCTCAGTTAGATTATGGGGAACCCAAAGGCAAACTACTTTTTTCATATGTAATTCTTCATGAATAACTTTGTATATGACTGAGGATTCAAAGTTGAATTCTTTCATTTGGTAGGTACAGCGATTATCATCCATTGAAATTTTTCGTATGACAGACACATTCTCCGGAATTACTTCCGGTCATGGCCTTCCAGTGTGTTCTTCATCATGAAGAGAATAGTGACCACACTTCAAAATTCTTTAAACCATCTGAATACAGTAGCACGACAAAGAGATCCATCACCAAATGCTAATTGCAGCCGTTGAACACATTCCTCTTGATTTAATCCAGCTTTTAAATCAAAGAAAATCATAGCACGATAATATTCTCGCGTCAACTCTATTTCCTCTGTCCAAAATTTATTTCACACTAAACAACTTGAAGTAAGTCAGTAAAAAATGGTCTCCGGTATTAAAATACTTTGCATTGTCATACTATACCGTTAATTTTATTTTATAACTTATTGTTTGCACGTAGCTCACAAAATTTCAGAGTAAACCTCGTACATGGTGATATCGATTCAAATTTCGAAATGTGTGGCTATAAGCCACACATTTCGTGTGGCTACTAGCGCCACACTTAAGCGTGAGAGTTCGTGAGAGTTATTTATCTGTGAAATTTGAAGTATAGAGTTTATGTTAGCCGAGAATGTGTTTCAGAAGACGAAAAATCCATTATCAAAACAGCTCACTGAGTTTCAGCGAGGTCTTGCTATAGGGATATGAGAAGGCGGATTTTTATCCCACGATATTGCAGAAATGCTTGGCTGAAATGTATCCACTATGCATGATTGTTAGGAGCAATGGTTGAGGGATGGTATTGCGTCAAGAAAACCGGGTTCCAGCGGTCACATGGCATTACTGAGAAGGAAGATCTTCGTATTCGGCGTAGAACTATAGCGTATAGTACTCTGTATGCATCAGATATTCGACCTGCAGTTGGTACCCCATTGACTCAATGTACTGTTAGAAATCAGTTACTTTAAAGACAGCTTCAAGCCAGGGGCCCGGTAGTGTGTATTCGACTGACTCCAAGACATTGCTGTTTTCGACGCCAGTGGTGTCGAATATTTTCAAGAATCTAAATTTCTGTCTTCAACGAAAAATTTCCGCCTTCATCACAAAGAAATTCCCAGTTGAGAAGTATTTCAGTGCCATGGACAAACTGCATGTCTTAAAAACACACTAGCACTAATAATATCACAATAAGAATTAAAAATATGTGCACAACAAAGTTAGACAGAAGAAAATATCAGTGCCCGTACAGTGTACGCGCAAACCGGTAGTGGCCAGCTTTCCGCAGCCAGTACGGTGTACGGGAAAGTCTGTTAAAGGGTTAGGCCTCAACAGACTTAATGTGAATCACTCTCTCTCTCTATAAGGTGGGTCTTAAGTGGCAATGGGGATTGAACTTATGACTGGTCAAAAGCAATGATGGACATGAACTTACGACATTGACCGTTTGGCTACCGCTGACACAAGATAAATGTAAGAAATACCTCTCATAAATTAGTGCCTCTTGTACATAACGACAAGTTAATGATGACATATTTTCTTTAAAAAATTGACCTTGAAATGGATGAACTTGCAATAAAGATAAGTATATATGTTATGACATTATGTGGCAAGCAAAACAAAAATCCCCTGAATATGAATTTGGCTTTGGTAGTCTTAGCAAAAGTAAATCATGGCGATATTTAGCATCCGATGAGAGCTTGAATTAAAACTACTTCAAGCGTCCACATTTGGTAGTAAGAGTCACCACGAGATGGTGCAACTATAGAATGGCTCTCACAATCTGGGACTTGCCAAGTCTCCAAAGGCTTAGTAGCCAATATGCAGCCCATTAGGAAAAAAAAACATTTTAATACATTGTTACACTCAGTCTGTTAAGAATGAAAATTTTATAAAAAATATTCTTATTGTATTAAACACTTTTATACTGCAATAGAATGAAAAATAATATATAGCTTTTATATATCAAACTATCTGTTATGCTCATTTTTCGCATTTGTGAAATAAATAATTAAACAATACAGATTGAAGGATAAAGAAGTTTTTAATGATTTAATTTTACGTGAATTGCAAATTAAACAGAAAAAAAAATTTTGCATACCTCAGTTGAACAAAAGAAAACCTTATTTGTTAAATTTTAAATTTGTAGATCTAGATAAAAAGGATTTTTTTTTATTTATAACGCTCCTTAACTCTCTTGGGGGTCGATTTTTGAAAACACCTTCCTAAGCTGATCTCTGCTCAGCAAAATAAGCACATCGTTACACATTTTGTGTAATGAACGCTTAAAATAGGATAAATAACTTATATCTGGATGCGTAATACATTAATATTACTTTCTGATGTATTTATTTTATGTTAAATTTTCAATATTCGCAAGCAACGCGATTCCTTACACTATAATAGTGATTCAATAGAAACACAGCGAAATATTGGCGATAGAGCCAAGTTTACATCATTTTTCGCAACCCTGTTGGCAACTTGGCGATTGATAAAAAGGTGCAGATGTTGATATGCTGTAGCACCACCTGATATGGAGCTGGAACAAAGAGGGTTAGCTTAAAAACTTTCTCCAAAAAAAATACATTTGCATGCCAATTTTGGTAGTCATCGGTTGAACGATATTAAAGAGATGCGATTCCATATATACAAATATTCATTTATATATATATATATATATATATATATATATATATATATATATATATATATATATATATATATATATATATATATATATATGAAGATAATATTTAATTTTTTTATTAGGAAAAACAATTGTAAAAAAAAAAGAATGCACTAATGTATATAAAGAATAGTTTTTAAAGTACTTTTAAAAATTCATGTTCTAATGGATTTAAAGTTTATTTTTTTATTTTTCATTGATTTACAAATGAACATTTTTTTTGTGATGGAAAAAACATACAAAAGCATTTTTTTCCAAATGATGCAACTCTTTGAAACTCGTAAAAGGTATTAATAATATATTATGTATTTTTAATGGTGAATGACATTTTCAGCATTAGGAGATGTAATTAAAAAGATAGCTACTTCTTTTACTAGACCCCATTTGCATTATTTTTTATCATTCCTCTTTTAATGAAAATTCTTAAAATGTGTTCGAATTAAAGATGCATTTCGAATGACTAAGATATCATTTCTTTTCAACCAAAATTAATGTATTTCTTAGTCTTGTTTTTTTCTAAACAAGAGACGTTCAATACTTCACAGTAGAATAAAAATATATTTTCAACTCTTTGAAAAAGACTTCCTTTAAATGAAAACAATACAAATTACTTTTGATATATTTAAACTTATACTTTTTCTTAATTTCAGTTGAAGAATTTTGTTTGTGATGCGATATTTGTAAGATGTTTAATTAAATTGAGATTTATCTTTCCTGTGTGAAGAGCCCACTTTTCTTAATGAATCCTTGGACTGTAAATGAAATATCCGAAACATTTTTTTGAAGTTAAGTTTATTATCTCATTTGTGCGAATGATACCATTTATTAATTTTAACAAAAAATACATTATTTTTTCTATTTAAAAGAAAAGCTGCAACTTTTAAAACGTGGCTTTAGTTTAAGAAATATACAATTTCATATTAACTTTTTAACTCTCTCATCCTAGCCTTACAAAATTAGTGTAATGGTTAAATCTTAAAACTAAACTTAGTAGCGCAACAGCCCATGAAGACCAAGGCCTACTATGCTCGACTCAGTTTTCATGAACTTGGGCACTGAGGTGCATAAGCAGATGTTCCGGTCTGGTGAACATTCTGACACGAATTCCCCAGTGTTTAGTTTTCGATCAAGCCTGGTACTCATTTATCGACACACTGAAGGAATGAAAAGCTGAGTCGACCTTGATCAGGCCGAGACTTGAACCTCTGACCTGTGGGATGGAAGTGTGATACGTTACGTTTCAGCCCATGGACTTCTAATATCCTAAAAAAGGACTAAATTATGAAATCATACTTAGGTGGTAAATTATGGGGTGGAAAGGTAGTACATACTATTAAACATACTATTAAATGACTTCTAAAAAGAGATTTTATTGTGAAGCATTCCGAGTTTTCAAGATAAGGCAAATAGAATATACCAAATTGTGCGCTTATGGAAGAAAGATTCAAATTTCTGGATAACTTTTTCCAGAAATATACATTCACATGTTTGGCAAAATGTTAGGTTATTTTGGGTTACTCTTACTGTGCAAAACGGTTTTTGTGACGATTGTTTTCAACAATTTGGACATATATTCACAGAAGTGTCTGAAGTACAAAGTAGAATTACGCACAAAAAAATAAAGCTGTAAAGGAGAATAGTTATATACAAATAGGTTAAAACAAGATCACACAAGTCTGCCATTGGCTTAAAAGACATGTAGCCTCCCAGCATCTTAAAAACATTTAAATCGCCTTAAAATGTAACCCAGCCCCATAAGAACGATTTGTGTACGCTACTGAAAACGCTAATGCTACTTACTAGTATAGTGGTCAGTGACATTGACAGCGGTGCTGTAGCGCCTGGGTTCGAATCCCGGAAAAGGCATGGATGCTTGAAAATGTACAGTGTCTTAGCGGCATGGGGTACTTAAATTTGCCGTCGAACCGCAAGTCCTCTCGTGAGGTGGGAGGAAGGCAAAGAAAGGGAAAGAAGAAAAGGCCACCCCTTTTTCCTTCAAAATTGAGGTGAAATCAAGCCAAGTTGTACTGTCACCTGCATGGTGCTTAAAACTAAGGCTAACGACAGGCGTAAAAATCTGGGGCCTTCACTGCGATGTATTTCGTGAACTTTGATCTAATGTTACAGTCGATTACGTGGCATAAGCAATAACAAATCTCATTTTCTTTTATATCAATAATACCAACATAATTTTAAAAAAACCTCCAAAGTCGATGCAAAAAGAAAAACAAATTATATATTTACGATACCTAATATCCTTACTCCTTTGCAGCTTTTCCACCAATTGATAAATTAAATTTTTCATTGTTGTCAAAAATATACATTTACAGGCTTGTAACCTTATGTAGAAGATTTGTAAGCAAATATTTCAATCGTATTCTGGCATCAGGTAAATTAAAAATAATTACCTATTCAAAATTACAATGTATCACTTATCTCTAAACATTGTTTTACCCATATGTACAAATCTCCAATTCAAACCAAAATTTCATTATCGTAAAATGCAGCTACTACATTGTTTTGATCACATATATTTTCTCATCCCTCCTACACTTTATACGCTTACCCCATTATAGGAACATATCCCTTCATGTCCCAGTAGATTTGGATCAAAAAGTTAAACATCAAATACTGTAATCTCAACCGACAAAAATAATTCCAATCGTTACATTTTAAGATAAATACCATCAGTAGTGCAATCCTAAAGAATCTTTTTAAATCGTTTTTGATGAAAGATCGCAACCGGTACCCTTATATTTGATTAAGGTTGCAGGATGGAGCTGAGTCGCTCTGGATCCAATTCCTCAGTGTTTGCAGAACGTTTTATGATTGGATAGAAAACGTTCCAATTTTCGTTCTTGTTTGTATGGGGGTACTTTTAATTACTTCGTTTTCGGATAATATGATGCGCTATCGTTTGGCATTGGATCTTTAATTCATTGTTAAAATGTTACAGGGAAGAATAGACGTTCTATTATTTTGTTTAACTCTGAAGACGGCTTCGCATTTGTGATGGAAATGAGAATTTCATTGATTTTTGACAGATCAGCATTTTTGTGCCGAGTTAAAAGGCTGTACGTAGATTTTAAGGATGCAGCAAAGAGAAAATATCTTACAAGAAATATATACAGAGGCTATTTTTACTTATTATTTTTTTAAAGAAGAATGATGATTGTGTGAATTTTCCTTGATATCAACAGTGTTCTTTTGAAAAGAAAAGACATTCTTCTAGAAATTATACACACACATAAACATGCATACATAGTGCATTCATGTTTAATACAATAAATTTACAAGATTTAAAATTATATTACATTCATCACGAACTAATATTTTATAACAATTAAAATAATTTTAAAATATTTCTTTGTAGTGAAACTGATATATTCGAATTTAATAATATTAAAACTAAAAGCATCTCTTTAATCATAAATATTACTAATTAATGTATTATCTATAAAAACAATGATGCATCTAAATAATCAGTTTTAAAAGGATTATTATTAATTTCAATTTGGTTCAAGTAATTAAGATAAAATTGAATATTGGTGTAAAAAATATTATTTTTACCAAGAACAACTAAGCCATCAATTAGTCTAAAAATATAATAGTTATTCATATAATAATGTAAATATAAATTAGCTTAACTTATATATATACTCATGTCCAATTTTAAGATAAAACATATTTTTCGTTATAACTTTAAAATACCTCCAGTAGAACTGAAAGAATTTGTATTTATATATTCATATATTGTAGAAAGAGTATCAAAATCTCAACCTTCAGTTTTGGAAAAGATGCTGCTAAGCATTAGTTTTTGCAGAATTATTAGATTAAGACCCTTTAAGCATATGGGGAATTTACCTCCAGTTTTGTGAATACTACATTAAAACAAACAAGTTATAGTCTGTTTCCAGTGAGAATAACTTCTCATAAGCTTTTAAATTAATGCTTCTCAAACTTTCAATATTTGCGACCCAACTTTCTGTCATAATTTTCATCACGTCCCCTACGTACAACAGCTATGTACTGAATGCGATAATAGTGTACTTCGACGCCAAAGCTACATTGCGACTTAAATAATGAACTGCACAAATTATGAAGATTAGAATAATATTTTGCATGTTATCTTGCAATAGGACAATCCGATGGAAGTCACTAGTAACTACATAAAATAACTATGTATTGAATGCGATAATAGTGTACTTCGACGCCAAAGCTACATTGCGACTTAAATAATGAACTGCACAAATTATGAAGATTAGAATAATATTTTGCATGTTATCTTGCAATAGGACAATCCGATGGAAGTCACTAGTAACTACATAAAATAACTATGTATTGAATGCGATAATAATGTACTTCGACGCCAAAGCTACATTGCGACTTAAATAATGAACTGCACAAATTATGAAGATTAGAATAATATTTTGCATGTTATCTTGCAATAGGACAATCTGATGGAAGTCACTAGTAACTACATAAAATAACTATGTATTGAATGCGATAATAGTGTACTTCGACGCCAAAGCTACATTGCGACTTAAATAATGAACTGCACAAATTATGAAGATTAGAATAATATTTTGCATGTTATCTTGCAATAGAACAATCCGATGGAAGTCACTAGTAACTACATAAAATAACTATGTATTGAATGCGATAATAGTGTACTTCGACGCCAAAGCTACATTGCGACTTAAATAATGAACTGCACAAATTATGAAGATTAGAATAATATTTTGCATGTTATCTTGCAATAGGACAATCTGATGGAAGTCACTAGTAACTACATAAAATAACTATGTATTGAATGCGATAATAGTGTACTTCGACGCCAAAGCTACATTGCGACTTAAATAATGAACTGCACAAATTATGAAGATTAGAATAATATTTTGCATGTTATCTTGCAATAGAACAATCCGATGGAAGTCACTAGTAACTACATACAATAACTATGTATTGAATGCGATAATAGTGTACTTCGACGCCAAAGCTACATTGCGACTTAAATAATGAACTGCACAAATTATGAAGATTAGAATAATATTTTGCATGTTATCTTGCAATAGAACAATCCGATGGAAGTCACTAGTAACTACATAAAATAACTATGTATTGAATGCGATAATAGTGTACTTCGACGCCAAAGCTACATTGCGACTTAAATAATGAACTGCACAAATTATGAAGATTAGAATAATATTTTGCATGTTATCTTGCAATAGGACAAACCGATGGAAGTCACTAGTAACTACATACAAGAACTATGTAATCTATGTATTGAATGCGATAATAGTGTACTTCGATGCCAAAGCTACATTGCGACTTAAATAATGAACTGCACAAATTATGAAGATAAGAATAATATTTTGCATGCTATCTTGCAATAGGACAATCTGATGGAAGTCACTAGTAACTACATAAAATAACTATGTATTGAATGCGATAATAGTGTACTTCGACACCAAAGCTACATTGCGACTTAAATAATGAACTGCACAAATTATGAAGATTAGAATAATATTTTGCATGTTATCTTGCAATAGGACAATCCGATGGAAGTCACTAGTAACTACATAAAGTAACTATGTATTGAATGCGATAATAGTGTACTTCGACGCCAAAGCTACATTGCGACTTAAATAATGAACTGCACAAATTATGAAGATTAGAAAAATATTTTGCATGTTATCTTGCAATAGGACAAACCGATGGAAGTCACTAGTAACTACATACAAGAACTATGTAATCTATGTATTGAATGCGATAATAATGTACTTCGATGCCAAAGCTACATTGCGACTTAAATAATGAACTGCACAAATTATGAAGATTAGAAAAATATTTTGCATGTTATCTTGCAATAGGACAAACCGATGGAAGTCACTAGTAACTACATAAAATAACTATGTATTGAATGCGATAATAGTGTACTTCGACGCCAAAGTTACATTGCGACTTAAATAATGAACTGCACAAATTATGAAGATTAGAATAATATTTTGCATGTTATCTTGCAATAGGACAATCCGATGGAAGTCACTAGTAATTACATACAAGAACTATGTAATCTATGTATTGAATGCGATAATAGTGTACTTCGATGCCAAAGCTACATTGCGACTTAAATAATGAACTGCACAAATTATGAAGATTAGAATAATATTTTGCATGTTATCTTGTAATAGGACAAACCGATGGAAGTCACTAGTAACTACATAAAATAACTATGTATTGAATGCGATAATAGTGTACTTCGATGCCAAAGCTACATTGCGACTTAAATAATGAACTGCACAAATTATGAAGATTAGAATAATATTTTGCATGTTATCTTGCAATAGGACAATCCGATGGAAGTCACTAGTAATTACTAAATTTGTTTCTAAGTTTTTATTAATAAATTAACTATCAAAAATTTTCTGCCCTACTGATATATTTATAAGTATCTTATATCAGTAAGAATATGCATTTTACTTTCTATAATATGTCAGAATGTATTTTATTTTGCTTTCTTTCAGTAATTTGATAATTATTTTAACCCTTAACTTTGCACTGTTGCATTTCTGCAACAAATGTTTTATTTTAATTTCACAGATCCAATATTTTTTTAATTACCTGCAAATCACTTATCTGAGAAAAAAAGATTGCTGCAACGAAATACATGTCAATTTTGTCACTAGATGGAAGTACATGTTTTCCAGAAATCACAACAAATATAAAAATCTCTGATACCTCAAGAACTGTGTTTTTGCTATAAAAAAATCCATTATATTTTATGCTTATCCTTGTTTATTAACGAAATAAATTACCAGGTAAGAAATTTAAACATTTAACATGAATAATTAAATCCTCATGTAAAAAAAAACTTTGTATAATTTGCAGCACTACTGCGCAATGTTGCATTTCTATAACAAACAAAAAAAAATGACTGAAATTCAATTTAAAACTGCTTAATTTTTTTTCATATTTTTCCCTTTTATAATTACTTGAGAACTATCAGATATAATTTTTTCAAAGAAATTTAAAAAATTGCGAAGTTAAGGGTTAAATCTTTTATTTTAGACTTTTCGATATATTCGCGCCTCCTATGTAAGGTTATCCTGCTCCCCCTGGGGGGGACATTCCCCACAGTGTAAGAAACGCTGGTTTAAAATATTCCTTGGGATGGAAAATCTGACAAGCTTGAAGCTAACCAATCTCAAGGGAAAGTGGCTCGTTGGAAACGGGTGGCACGGAAGTGGTCTCCCGGTTATGGAACGAATTTGAAACAATTGGTACTAACACCAGGAAGATCAGCCATGATAGCCATAGAGCATCGACATCTGCACAGGATCGCTACTTGGTATTAAGAGCATGGGTGCAAAGGGAGACAATGGCTCCTCAGCTTGTGCGTAACTTTACGTATGTGTATGGAAAAAGAATTACCAAGTGAACAGTGACAATCGTCTTGAAGAGACTGGCCTTTACGTTCGGTTTAGTGCTTTTCTTTGATTGCATCCAGCTGGAAAGACCGGATATATATTGTGCAGCTGAAAACATCAGCCTTAAGCACCACAAGAAGGGAGGCGTATTCTTTTTAGTGATGAATTGAAATGTATCAGACACAGCGATTCTCTTCGAGTCTTCTCTTAGAGAGAAAATTGCGCTCACTTTTATCCCTCATGCGTAACAAAAATCGACAGATTTGGTGGCAAAGGAATCCTTGTGGGGGTGGCATAATGTTGGGTAGTCGCACATTACTATGCGTGTTCAATACAGGTACTGTCAACTCACAGCGCCATAGGGATGAGATTCCGGAACCTATGTGAGGTTTTTCTGGGTGCTATGGGCCCGGACTACATTTTTATGGACGATAATGCCCGGGGCAACACATAACTCACATTTATGATTAATTTCATGAAGTAGCGGATATTCACCGTATGGATTGACCCTCAAGGTATTCGAATCACAATTCTATTGAATATGTTTGGGATTGTCTATGAAAAGCCATTTCTCAGCATAGCTCTCTCCTTCCCATTTACACATATAACTCACATTGTTGAATAATTTCATGAAGTAGCGGATATTTTCACCGTATAGATTGACCCTCAAGGTATGCGAATCCCAATTCTATTGAATATGTTTGGGATGGTCTATGAAAAGCCATTTCTCAGCGTAGCTCCCCTCCCTGGAACTTCCAGGAGTAAAAGTCCCACTTTTGTGGCTTTGTTACCACAAATACTTGTAGACAATTTCACAAACCGTAAGACAGATAGTTGTGAGGCTTGTATAATAGTTCACAATAGTCGCACTCCATATCAGACAGAGACTTTCCCCGAGTTAAATTATTTATATATGATTCATGATTTCACACATTTTGATATTACTTGTATATTAATCCAGAATTAATCTCTTATATATTGTTGTTTCTCTATTCTTTCTGATGTTGTAATATACCTATGTGCCAAATTTCGTGGCGACACAGCAAATAGTTCCTCAGTTTACACAGATTTTATTTTGTGACCTTAATTTTGAACATGAGCGCATAAATGACTTGGAACAAGCAGACGTGTATCTGACTAATATGAAAAATGAAAAAAGCAGCCATTTATCATATGATAGTTTATTCCAAGTATTCAACAAATCATTATACACTCCAACCAAAACTAGAGTGGAGTCTTATTTCAAGCGCATGAGAGCCGTTCGTCTCTTTGGTTAAGGGACAAACGAAAGTCGAAGTCAAACTAATTATGCGGGAGGTGGGTTGAGGTGTGCTGCTCTGGAGATTCACCCCAACTGACATATAAAGGGTTGAGATTCATCGCATATATATATTACATAACATAAATAGAAATATAAGTGGAGACCACCTTATAACAAAGACTATTTCTAGGCTAAGAATAATCACAAAGGAATGAAGTTTGATAGGGATGGTCGAACTTGTAGGAATTGTTTTACATATAACTGTTAAGATACAGAGCTAAGATCTGCTCATATATATATATTTTTGACTTTCCTGCTATTATTGCTGCCCTACAAGAAATAGGGGTTCTGCTTTCGTAAACAAATCTCTATGTTGATAATATTGAACAGATTGCCAGAATAGTCATATGGGCAAATTAGTAGTGCACACAGAAATTTTTCAGGGGGGGGTCCAGGTTCGAAAGTTCTCCATTCTTGTAACAAATACTTAATTGAGTTTTACGTAATATATAATTAGAATTTTAATCGATCAGAAAAAAATCAAGGGCTTTGGTCCCTCTTGTGTGCGCCACTGGGGTCCAAAGTTCTTTCTGATTTGGTTCCGTCATGTATATGGTATTATCATCATCAACAACAAAAACAGTCCTCACATTTGCAGCAAAATATAACTGAAGATTCAATACATTTAAATAGATAATGGCTGCTTAGCATCCGCATTCTTGCTAGAATATAAGCTTTATGTCGATTTACACTCCACTCTTCTTGACTATCTTTTAAATTGTATTTCGTTAGTGGGTTTATTAATATTTTACGACAACAGAAGGGAGCAATTTTAAGAAAAAAATGCCAATAATTATTTTAATTGATCGTAACTCTGAAAATAATATGAATTTTTCAAACTTTCTAGTTGAGCCTCTGTAGAGAGGTCAGAGCTATATGCAGACAAAATATTATTATAATAGAACAATGTTTAACAAAAGGAGAACATATGGAAAAAAGATTAGTCTAAGTTAGTTTTTTGCCAAAATACTATATTTAAATAAATTTGTTTTGTCAAAATGTGTCCTTAAAACAATTTTATGCATGTATTCTAATCTGATTGACACTAAATATTATAAAAATTACCCATTTATGCGCTTTTTTAAAATCACGGTTCCGAACGTAGTCGGATACCTTAAATGGTAGTTATATAAACAAAGAAGCAAGGTAGTTGAAAAAGTTATCCCTTTAGTCGAATATATCTGACCGCAAACTTTATTAATTATAAATTGATTAAGAATAAATTCATAAATTTATTTAGCTGATAGTTGAGTATTCTTTTCTGATAACACTTAAAATATCTTAGTAAATCCTGAGTTTATAATTTTAACATGTAAAGAGAGTACTGAGTCATGTAATCCAAAAAAAAGGTTTAACAAATTTAAAATAATGGGGATTTCAATATAATATTACAATAACTTTTTAAAATACAAAAGTAAACTTTTACTGTTTCTTCGTTTGATTATCATGAAAGATAATTTGGATATTTTTTCACAAGTTACATAAAGAGATAGACGAATAAAACATTATATTTATTTTTTATCAGCTTGAATTTCTTACGATAAAGTTTCATTCTAGCTACTAAACATTACTATTTTCTGTTAGGAGTAATATTTAATCCAATGTCTTATCTCTTTCGTCTCATATGTTACTGGAAATAGCTTCCCCCAATGAAACTAATTCTAGAAATCTAATTTGAGCAGTGAAACAATTTATTTGAATCCCTAAATTCAAATTTCGCTATTATATATTCATGGAATAATACATGGTTTAGGACTGAGCAACTATGGCTATTATGTTAATTCGTTGTGATATCCGAAGGGAAATTATTATGCTTACAATAGCTTCAAATTCCAACGTCATCGATCAAAAACTGCCTTATATTCAGAATCTTCCCATTTCCTATAAGTAATGGATGATCACTAACCATGAACCCGAGATTAACTCTGAAACTCATCATCGAAGCTAACTTTCAATTTTATTCACCAGAGGAAGATAGTTAAGAAAATCGTTTTGATCTAAATATTTTAGGAATTGCTTAGGTTATACGTTTATATTAGAGTTATATATATATATATATATATATATATATATATATATATATATATATATATATATATATATATATATTATCTACTTTATCATAAGAGTTTGAGTCGTTTTGATCTAAATATTTTATGAATTGCTTAGGTTATATATATATATATATATATATATATATATATATATAATATATAGAAATTTTTATTATATATCAAAAACAAGAAATAATAGATAATGAACATAACAAGAAATAGCGTAATAAAAATATAAAAGCTAAACATGATCATCAAAATTATAGAAAAATAAAAAAATAAACTACAAAAAAGAAGAACCTAGCGAGTCAGAAAGCAATTTCGGACTTAGGACCGAATAAGGGGGGTTAAACTAGTTTGAAGGCGCCAACCTTCCCCTTTTGCAACTCGGTAGGAAAAACCAAATAAAATAAAATAAACAAAAATTCAGAGTATGTAAAAACTCAGAGAGTATGATAAAACCACTCACTACTATTATGTAACAAACTCTCCCAAGCTCTTTTTGGATAAAGTAGATAATATATATATATATATATATTATCTACTTTATCCTAAAAGAGTTTATATGCGCCACATTTTGAATACACTTTGCAATGGTATATTGTGTAACTCTAAAGCTGTAACAGGAAAGTGCATGCACTATCATTTGTGTTTGTGTGAACAACTCAGTACGATTTTGTGAGGACGATTCAATATTGGTGCAATTAAATGCACACCCCAGTACGATGAAGCGAAAAGCGGAAGACTTATTATACAGCATATACATATCATCTGGAATAGTAATGTAGGAAATTAAATTAAAGTCCCATTAAGTCAACGTTTCTCAAACTGTGGGGCGCACCCACCTTGGGGGCATGGCAACTATACAAGGGGGGCGCGAGCATATTGAAAACTCAAACAAAAGATTATTTAAAAAGTTATTAATTTACTGGAAGTAGACAAACAAAATACATTCTGACATAATAAAAATAAAAGGCACATTTACAATGATATATTATACTTTCGAAGACATATTATACTATAATTTCGAAAGAAACTCTTTACCAGATACAGGATATCTTAAGAACCAAACCATATAACGTTTTGAAATTTTGTGGGAATGTTTATTGTACTATTTTTCATAAAGTGAACTGTAATTTTTGTTGTAGGTTAAATACTTTTTCCTTTAGGGTAGTTTTTATAAAGAAAAAAACTTAAAAAATATCAAATTTTCATATTATTATGTATAATTGTCTGTAATTGTTTTGTATTTTAATATTTCTCTTAGATTTGAAAGAGATTTTAGAGATTCATTTTGAAGAGCTCTATATAATGTATGATAGGTATAAAAAAAACTATTATAATTGTATTAGAAATTTTTATACAGTGTTACCCGTTTCAGTATAAATTTGGTAAAATCTCCTTGAAAACAACCAATTTTTCTAAAAGTACAATATTTATTTTAAAAAAATTTATGTATTAACATATTTTTTTTTATTTTTCCTCCTAAAAACAATCAATTTGTTTTAAAAATTTGTTCTTATAAAAAAATTTGGTCCGAAGGTATTCAGTCACCTTAATAATATTAAAATTTAAACAAAGATTAATATCTGAACGATAAATCCCAATCACCTTTAAAAAATAAATCTCACTTTTACGAATATTTTAAAACTGATTTCCATAAAAATCATATAATTATGTACGTAACGGAACTCAATACACTACTAATATTCCTTGCATATTTTTTACAATTTAGAATTATTCAAGAAAAAATAACCAATCACTTATACATAAAAAAAAAAATTTTTTTTTGTTTGAACTCTTTATTGTGTATTGCGTTAGAATTCATAATATAGGACAATATTTCGATTTTCATTGACCAACAATACACAAAAATTAAACTTTTAAGTCTTTAATTTAAAAAATTAAAATTAATTAAACTTTCTCCCCGATTAACCTAACTTCACCCTGCCAGATTCCTCGATGGAAGTACATAAAAAAATGTCTAAAAAGCTGCACCTGTACGATGCATAGTTTACGAGTAAAATAAGGAGAAACAAAGTTTGATGTCACCACCTATTAGAAACCTAAACAGCTGTATTTGCAAATGCAGTCGGATCTTTATATAACGAAGTCGCTAAATCCCGGGAAAAGTTCGTTACATAGAGGTTCATCTTTTAATATACTTTAAAAACCACTTAAAACAAATTTTAAATTCATAAACACTAAATATTAAAAAAAAAGTAATTATTCACACTTTTTTAAAATTAATATATGTTTATTTTATATATCTTACCCATTCAAGAAAAAGATAGAAAGAAAAACTGCAAGGAAAACAACAAAAAAGAATGTCGAGGAAAATACTCTGCATTATCAATATTAAGAAAATAATTAAAATTAAAGAATTTTAAGGACATTTTCTAATTTACAGCTTACAAGTAATATTAAACATACATTTTTTTATTACTAGAACACGGGAAAACTCCACTGAGTGTGAAAGGGTATATCAAAGACGTTTCTAGTGAACTGGGCAATGGGGGTTAAAAGTTGCACTTCTTGGATGAAACGTCCAGAACTGTATAGCTCTCGGTGAGTTAGGATCTAATAAAACCAGTTCAAGATTTATGGCTACTACAAAATGTGTTAAAAGAGAGAATAACCTGAAATATGTTCAGAATTACTTTAAAAATAGGGAGAAAAAATATTGAATCACAGAAGAAAAAGCTCGTTATGTAGAAAATGCACTTCGCTACAGAGAGGTTATTTTATGAAGAAAATCGTGAAATGTTCAAGGTTCCAGGGAAAAGTTCGCTATATAGAAAAATTCGCAATATAGAGGTTAGACTGTATTTATAAAGACAGATGTTTCATGTGTCAGCCTTGCATATCAAAGCAGTCCTGACAGTGCCGATGAATAGATGAGAGCATAAGTCACAGCAGCGCATTGTCCTCCGAAGTGCAAGCTGCATGTAGACGACAAACTTAGTCCGTTTGTGCTTGTCACTACGTCTCGATACACCGTTTCCTTGAGAAAGTCCGATAGCCAAAAAACCCCAGGGTATGAAATCTGACGATCATGTCAGCCTGAACATGACCCCCATCCCCGTCTGACGATCATGTCAGGTATAAAAACGGACCCCCATCCCCGTGTGCTCAGCTAAAACATCATGCATCATTATTCATTCCTGCATCACCATGCGTCCTTATTCATTCATTCATCACCATGCATCATCATTTACTCTATTTTTTTTTCTCATAAATTATTACATGAAGAGTTAATTCGGAATTTTTTGTATGTACTTACAACAAGGGATCTAGCTGTGGAGTGTTTGGGTAGTATTTTGGGAGATACCCTGTACATATATTAAACTTATGAAGTTATGAAGGAAAAGATAGAATTATTTCTTGCATTTTTTCCTGTTTGAGACAATTAACACGAATGGAAAATGAACAAAAATCCATTAGTCTCATTGGAATTGTAAGGTAGTAAAGAGTAATTAGATAGATACTTCAGAGCACACCCACAAAGTTTGAATTCTGAACAGAGCAAACAATATTACTCATAAGATTCTTACGAATAAATTTGCACCGCAACGTAATTCTGCCAAGAACTAGACCCTCTTACAAACTACCTAATTCATATAAACATTAAGCGTATTCGTAGATAAATAAACCTACCTTGTTAAGCATTCCGATGGAGCAACTAAGCGTACCCCAAAGGCCATTTCTCTCTCTTTCTCAATGGGACAAGAAATGTGTTTCCTGTAAACAACTCCCAAACCACGCTAGAGAATCAAATGATTCTATACCAGACCCCATAGCAGTCATTTAAAACGGGCTCCTTTTATCACTGGCTATCGAATCAATGCCCCTCCCCTTTTTAATGCCACGACGAATAAACAATCAACTGTTGACCCTGTTGTGTGTAAAGTAAATACTTGTAAAGATAGTAGGGTAATATTTGAAGCAGTACCTATCAGCTGTATAGTAGGAGAATTTCTAGATACCTCTCTATTTAGGTCTATCTATTGAAAGGGTAAACTATGCCATTAAAAGCGACATCGAGTCTTAATTTATTTCCAAGACATTAGATTGGTATTTCGAAGAGTACACTACTTTGAAGGACATCAGAACTGTAGAACTGAGTCAGATTTGATGTAAGCAGATTTAATGCAATTGATACAAAAGTAACGTGCATGAGCTGAAATCGATATATTTTGTTTTTAGATTCTAAGTTTAATTTTAAATTTAAAACATTCAGGAAAGAAAACAATATTTGCAAAAAGAAACAAAAAAAAAACATTTACACAATAATTTTACAGAAATTGTATCTGTAATAGTGTTGTTTAAAATTTAGTCCAAAGGAATTCAAATGTGTATATATAAATATATATATGAGAAAAGCGACTCACTCACTCTTCACGATATCTCCGAAAATATTAAATCTACAGAATTGAAATTTCATAGGCATGTTTCTTCCATGAAGTAAATATCCACTAAGAGAGGATTTTGCGAAAATCGAACCTCAAAAGGGCCGTTATAAATAATTGTTTCTATTTTTAAACTACCAGACGTACAGTCTTGAAACTCAGTAAGCAGATTCCTTACTCAAATCAAATATAAAATGGTTTTTACAAAAATCGACATCAATGCGTTGTGGGGAATTAAGGAAAGATATAGATAATTTTTTGCTTCCATTTTTGAACTAACGGACTTAGTCTTGAACTTTGGTAAGCAGATTCATTTTATGGTGTAGAGATAAGCTACAAAATAGGTTTTGCGAAAATCAACTCCCACGGAGTGTTCCGGGGGATTAAATGGGGTAATAGATAAATATTTCATTTTCTAAATTATAGACCTACTTGCTTGAAAATTGGTAGGCAAGTTACTTTTATGAAATACCTCTAACAAAGAGTTTTGCGAAAATCGATCCCAACAGGGCCTGTGAGAGATCGAGAAGAGTTTAGCAAAAAAATTCCTATTTTTTAATTGTTAGTCCAACATACTTGAAATTTGTTAGGCATGTTTCTTTTGTTGAATAGTGATCCACTGAGAATGGATTTTACAGAAATAGACCCCAGGGTTAAATGGGGGGGGATACTGGGACGTACTGACAAAAAAGAAAGACAATTCCTGTTATCGAACTGTTAGGATTATAACAATGGAATTCGGTCTGCATGCTCCTTGTGTTGAACTGAAATCCCTTAAGAACGGTTCTTTTCGAAATTCACCCTCAACGGGGTTACGGTTCATATTGATAGTAAAAATTCAATTTTTGTTCTACTAGATTTAGACGAAATTTGGCACACATGTTTATTTTATGGAGTATATATTATATATATTTAAATATATATTCAGAAGAATTTGGAAAATGATTTGCATTTAGGAACATGTGAATAGAAAAATGTGAATAGAAAATATTGCACATTTTTTCGCTCAAAATATTTTATATATATTTTATTCTCAGTATCGAAAAATCCTTAAAACAAAGCATTTAATTCCTTTGGTCTTAAAAAAGTAAATTATTTTCCGGAATAATTTCTCATTTTATAAATATAGACAGTGCTATTAATTTTTGCAAACTTTTTAATTGATAAGTTGTAAATTTCAACATTTTTAACTTTTAAATTAGAAATTTTATCTGCGTAGAAATTTCGAGTACACACACGCAGTTTTTATCCACAAGTAATTTTATTTTCTAATAGGGCTGCGCATTGGTATTTAAAACTTTGCGTACCTAGTACATTCCCCAGGAGCTGGTATCATTTTTAGCGCGGCACCCACACACACATAGTCTATACTAAGTACCTCAAATAATTTTGACGCCTAGTTTCCTCCCTGAGAGAGACACCCAAACAAGTAAAAGTCAAAAATAAAAAAAAAGGATATCCTTACCTTTAAGAAAGATTTATGACCATTGCCATGTATGTGCAAGTCATAAATATGTACATTGTACTATATTCTACAAGATGTATTGTGTCCATAGATACCATATTCAGAGAAAATATTTTATTTTTTTTAACTTTGCATTTATTTAAAAAAGATCATTCAATCAAAATCTGAAAGAAGCAGTATACACAGTTGAAAATATCGACATGCATTCATGCTTTAACTAGGTGTAGTATATTATTTTTGTGACAGTAACGTAAAACGAATTTGTACAAATATTCCTTTTACTACATCATGCATTTGTCGTAAAGTTCTTAAGGTTATTGTTTCAAGCAGAAGAAATATAAATATTGAATGATTTTTCCCTAACCCATCTTACTATTCTTCCTCAGGTGAAATAGATTTAAAGCATACGTTACAAGCAATACCTTGACGAAATCGTGTACCAGAGATGGAAAGTGGATGTCTCTTACTTGCTTTTTCCTGATGCGAAATTTAAGGGCTTTTTGATGTCATCACTATGGGAAAAAGAGAATTTTTTGAGATAGTAAAGTCAGTAATTTTTTCATCCTTAGAAGTTCCATACATGTTATTTTTATCCAGCCCTTACTCCTTTTACAACTGCAGAAATATGTATTTTTTAAAGAAGCGGTATCTTTGGAGAAAGGTGTGGACGTGAAGAAATATGCATTTGTCACGATTTTTCGCGAACACCCTTAAGAAGAAATCTCAAGCGGAAAACGACTGTTGAATAGAAGTGTGAGGGGTTTAGATGGGCGTGAAATAAGGTTTTCAGAAGCAGGAATTTGGGGGAAGTCATTCTTGGATGTGATAATGACCCCGTGCATATAGCATTGGTGATACTTTATATATTTCAGGAAAAGTATACATTTGCTTTCTTTTGCCATTTACTAATGCATCAACTTGCTATAGTTAGTCTTAGAATAATTTTGAAATGATAAAAATGTGTGTGTGTGAAACTAGTTTCTTATCAAATCATCTAAAAGCCTCTATAATTAGATTTTAATGGCAATAATTTTAATGTAATAGCACTCAAAAGATTCCTGAAATATAAGGCGTTTCTGGAAACTAAGTACCATTCCGTTCTACCACAACCGCAGTGATAGTATTGGAGTTAAATTCTTGCACATACGTGTCTTTGGTTTATTATCAGTACAATGATGCCATTACATTTTGGATTGTGTTGATTCAAGCGTGTTAGTGAATGTTCAAAATGTTTAAGACGATTGCTGATTCCAAAGACAATGAAGTTTGCTCGGTAATCTTTTTTGAAGGCAAAGAATATTAAGCCAGTTGAACTCGTAAAGATTTATGGAGAAAAAGTAATGAGTGAAGGAATGATGCGAAAGTGGGTTCGACAGTTCAATGATGGAAGAACCAATGTCCATAATGATGCACGAAGTGGGCTTCCTTTTGTTGTCAATAATGATGTCGTTGAAAAAGTGCTGTTCATAATAAGATGAGAAAACTAGATCAGTGCTTCTCAAACTTTCAATACTGGTCGGGAAAATAGTCGTATAAATTTTGTATACTACTTTTAAGTTAAATAAATAAAATAATAGGATAATTATTGTTATTTTCAATAATAAGATTGCTTTGTGATGAGTTTAGACAAAGAACTGTTCAGCAGTGGCTCATTAATACTTATTAAACACTGGTGGAAACCCGCTCTTTGCTTTCAAAAGGGTATAGATCAGTTGGTTTTCCAATTTGACTTGTGTCTTAGCATTTATAATTGTGTTATACAGTTATCCCCCCACTAGATACAAATCATGATTCCAGTGAATAAGTTAAACATACCTTCAAAGACTTTTCGAATAAATAAACAGTTTTGAACGATTTCGTAATCTGTGTGTCCCGCGCGACTTGTTAAACATTATGATAAGTAACTGCTAAAAATTGTGCGTTTTCGTTAGGAGAATATTTATAAAAATATGTCTTGAAAACAGCTTGTGTGTGTGTGTGCCTCCGTGGTTTTCCAAATGAAGTAATCAATTACAATAATGTGCTAAGATGTGAGTTCAAAGAGCTGCTTGAAAGTCAATAAAAAATCATTGACAGCAAATGAAATAAAAGTTTTTTATTTGGTTATAGGATCAAAGATAGCTAATTAGGTATTGAAGAAGTTTTTATTTTTGATGGCTAGAAGAGTAATCTGAAAGTATTTTGTTTTAAGAAACCTTTTATTTTCGATATGCTCGCGCCCCCTCGAGGTCATGCCATTAGAAGCACTTGATGGACATGTCCATGAACCCGTGCGAAGAACTGTAGCCTTGAAAACAACAGCAGTTTTGGGCAAGAGCTGCTTGAGTCGCAATACTGCTTGTCATGCCATTAAGCAAAAGCTCCAAACAACAGCAGCAGCACTGCTTGTCCCAAGCAAGACGGGTTTTCACTAAGACCATTCACATGCACGGGGGCGGCCAGCCTCCAAGAGGAACTGATATACAAATGTCTGAACAATGATGGTAACTACGTAGAAAAATAGTTTCCAACATGTCTTTCTTGTAATTAAGTTTTGTTTTGAAAAAGATTTCTTATACGAGGTTTTCCAAAACGGTACTTACTTTCCTGACATACCTCGTATATGCTTTATCTTGACAACTTGTAGTGACAACTGAAGTGTTGTTTTTTTAAACATGGAATAGAAAACCTGATTAATTTCGTATAAAAAAAGTAATTATTTTATTCTAGAACTGTGAAATCCTTTACATTCAAATAAATATTTATTCTGTAATCCTAATATAATGTTTTTAACATTGCTTTATAAACTAAAACTTAGTTTGCTTCGTTCTATGGGTTACTTTAAAAATGGGTATAATAATTAATCATGTGTTTGGAAACTTTTAACCACTACAAGATAAATCTTGGATTTAAAAGGTGGACTCTCGGAACTCTTTTGAAGTATAACTATAATAAGCCTTAATTATATACGTATGAAAGTAAAGTTCTTTTACATGGACTTTTTTATTGCTAATAGCAGAAATTTGAATACCAAATACCACTGGAATTATTTTCACATTCAAATATTTTTTAATTTTTTTTTAAATGTTTTCTTTTTTTTTTTTATTTATTTATTTTCTGAAAAAAAAAATTGTCTCTATGCTTAAAATCTTGAATCTTTAAGTAAAGAGGTATAACATTTCCTAGTTCAAAAATTGGATTTCAGTTAATTATTATCTTATAAAATATGATAAATAAATAGTGATTTATATGTGATTCACATATAAATCACTGAGATTCACATATAATTCACCTGAGATAAATATATCAATAAAATATACCAAAATATTATTTCTTGAAAGTCTAACTGCCGCTGTAAGAATTATGAAATTTAATACTATACTTATCGAATTAATTGGGACAAATATATTTTTCTCATCTGAGTTGGTATGTGATTACCAGTGTCCCAAACTGCCACACATCAGTTATATCTGCCTAGAGAGCATGACAGATCGACTTTGACTATAATTTACTCGATTGACTGGTTTTAATGTACTTTTAAGGAACACATTTCTATGACTTTTTGAGATGTAACTACATCAGTTGGTATGGACACACAAATCAAGTACTTCAAAAAATTTTAAAACATTTCGAGATTCCGGAACATCCTCCCTAAAAAAGAAAGGTAAAATGTATGCGTAAGTGGAAAACTACTCCAAGAACTGATAAAATTCTAAATAGCAAGAAATAGCAAAATAAATCCAAAAAGACAAGAACAGACCTTCCAAACGGTTTATTAGAGTATAGTGTAGAAATAAATACCTCAATTGTACGCAAAATTTTCTGGAAGTTGGTCGTAAGGCAACAAACTCGTGGATAAACAATTTTTACTCAGAAAATGATGGGAAAACGTTTAGCATGCACCAAAAAATACCGATCTTGGACTGTAAACGTCTGGAAGAAGATAATTTTCAGGGATGAAACATTTATTTGTACAGGGATTCAAATAAAGTGCAGTAAAACAAAGTGAAGGTGAAACTCTGTTACCAGATCATATCCAATAGACTGTAAAACACCCTTCTGAAGAGATATTTTGGGGTTTTTTCACTACAAATACAAAGAAGTATTACGTAGTAGGATTTTTCAATTAATGATAACAATTGACGGAACATTTCAATAGGATTTGGCTCTTTGTCACAATTCTGTATCATTCCAGACTTTTTGTGAGAAAATAAAAGTGCTTGTTTTGCCTGGTTATTCATTAGAGCAAAATCCTTTTGAGAAATTATAGTGTCTTCTCAAGAATCGTTTCGCTAAGATGAATTGCCCGACAGCAGAACAGATGATAAAAATTGCTATACAAGTATAGTTCATCTATGATACAGTGAAGAACATGCTCGATACACAGAGGGGTTGATGCCAAAAAGTGTTCAACAGATCGTTCCTGTTAAAAAAAAACATACTTCGTAATAATATAGATATTTTTCAGGCTACTAAAGATATGTTATGATTAAAAGCGAAGGTTTTAGACGAAATCGTTTTTTCCCGCTTGTCCCAATTAAATCGAACAGTATAGTACTTCTCAATTTTCGAAGGGAGAAGTATTGGTCAACTTAAAATATCACGAGTACTTCAAAATTGAATAGCAGCAATAAAGACTAATATATTAAATAACACACAGTAAAGATAACAATGAAAGGATATGCAAGTATTACTTTGTTGATAAGCCAAATTATTTGATTAAATTGTATTGAAGGAAAAAGGGATGTGTTTTTTATATATTATTTTAGTTTTCTTTGAAGACTTTAGTTATGGTTCGAGGAGTCGCAAAGCCAAATTTGCAATAGTGAAGAAAAAAAGCGAATTCTAGTTCCGCAGTCAAGTCGTAGTTTTGAAACCTTATTTCAAAATTCCATCAACCGAAATAATGGCGTTTTTACTTTTGAGCAATGCTTTAAATTTTGAAGTTCGTCACCACAAAGCTCTTGTGTGTGTGTATGTGTGTGTGTGTGTATGTGTGTGTGTGTATTTAGATACATAATATTTATACACCAATCAATCCAAGATAGTGTTCTCAGGCTGTTTTTCTTGTTGACTATCGTTTTATTATTCAATTAATACAAATGTATCGCGTTTGATTTGAGAGCTTTTGCAATTAGCGTTTTAATCATCCAGAATATGCAGGTCTTATAGCTATGCCGAGTTGGATAATCTATATTTAGTTGTATAAAAGAGAAAAGCGACTAAATTATCCATTTAACTCGTGACAAGATATCGAAAAACATTAGAACTACAGACATATAAACTTTGGTAAGAGCATAAGTTTTGTTGAGTAGAGGTTCACTAAGAGCAAGTTTTGCAGTAAATAACTTCAATGTAGGCTTAAGGGGTGTTTTAGAGATATTTTAAAATCCATTTTTCATTAGTTCAGTCTTACATACATGGAATTAAGCAAGCATGCTTCTTTTGTTGAGTGGTGATCCGCTAAGAATGGGTTGTGCGGTAATTGACTCACTAGGAGAGTTGTGAGGGTTCTAGGGGACTTTATAGCAAAATTTCCCGTTTTTAAAATATTTAACGTACAGGCTTAAAAATTGGCTTGCGTGTTCTTTTGTTGATTACAGATACGCTGAGAACGGGGGGTTTTGTGGAAAGTGACACCCAAAAGAAAGAGGGGAGTACGAGGGCATATTGATACAAAAATATCGTTTTAAACTTATTCGACTTCCATGCTTGACATTTGGCAACCCTGTTTATTTTGTTGAATAGAGATTCGCGAATATTAGATTTTGCAGAAATCAACTTTGTTGAGTTTTACGGAGCGTAAGAGATCATTATACTTCCGTTTTAGAGAAACTCACGCGAGCCATATTCTTTTTAAATCAAGAAGTGAGACTTATAAGAATGTGTTCGATTGCAATCGAAACCATAATGCTAGGAATTAGGAATCAATAATTATGAACAGTATATAATCATGAACCTTCATAAATTACCCAGTGAAGCGCGGACTGGTAACTGCTATTACTACTTAAATTAAGTAAAAAGATTTTTTTTCCTTTATGTGACAAGGGAGTGAGTGAATATTAACGTCGCACTGCTCAGCTACACGAGGGCTTCTGTCGACGGACCACGCAATTTTTAACCATGGTCAAGTGAAGTGGACGACACCTGAGCTGGCACCCCCTTTTTCTAACTACCACACTACACCTAAGGGAGGACGTTTGAGCTCTCAACAGATTTAACGTGCATCGTTCCCCAACATGGCGGTTCTTTAGTGGTACTGGGCTCGAACTCGTGACAAAGCCTGCCACGATCCGATACCTTGACCACTCGGCCACCGCGAACACTCAATGTGTGACAAATTGAAACGCGAATTATTATTAACTCACTATGTACTTGCTTCCTGAAGACAAATACTTCAAACATTTATACTATACCCTTGTAAAATAAAATGTAGTAAACGATATTATAAATCCAATACTTCATTTTAAATTGCTCTGTAATCTTCTATCTAATAAACGATGCTAAAGTTATTAATCCAAAATCTACTTCACACATCTTTAAATGTAATAAATTTAGTTTCGACTGATACTTTAATAAATGTTTAAGTATATCTCATCATTCGATCCCCCAAGGGAATTTAATGTATTTAATAAAAGTTGTACTTATATATATATATATATATTTAAATGTGAGAGATTCTAATGCACACATTTAAGAATTCTTTGACAATTTTCCTCTAATGCTTAAACTTTCTAATTAACTTCCCATGGGAAAGGAAAAGTTATTAAATAACTTACATAATGAATGATAGATTTAAAATTGAAAGGGTTTTAAAATCTGACCTTTAAAGATTTTTAAAAGCAATTAATTGCCCAGCAGTGGGAATTTTAATTTAGCCGTGATATAATTTGATGCACATTAATACTTTTAAGCAACTTAAACATTCATTAATTATTTTCAGTTTCGGAATATGCTTTCACTCATAACTACTTAGTTTATGATTAAAAGAAATGTAGAATTTATTGTAAGACCAATTACGGTGGTGAAAATAGTGTTTTGATGGAAAATCCCCTAAAAAAATATCTCACCATCTTTTTCATTTATTATTTTAAAGAAATAAAAGCTTTTAATGAATGCCCTCTCCATAAAAATAAAATGTGTTTATTTTTATTTTCCTTGTTAAAACACCTTATGAAATGAAATAAACTCACACATGCAAAACTAATTGTTTTCGGACATTTTTAAGGAACATTTTGTCACGTAGTATAAATTGTTTAGGTGAAACATTTTTCTGCTTTTTTTACAGTTTAAATTTTATAAGTACATTTATTTTATAGATTTAAAGATCCCCCCTACTGTATTTTCATGATTATAAAGTTTATATGTTTTTAGTAACTAAGGTATGTGTATCATGTTTCGTAAAAAAATTTTAATAATTTTTCGATGTTCTTTTACTCGTACCATGATAAAAATTGTAATAATTTGACTATCATCAGGAAAATAGTACCAGCCATATGAAAAATGTTATGATGATCAACATCAGATTTACAGAAAAAAGATATTTTTGTTTACATTTGAGTTATGTGCGTTATTCTAATAATCAATTTAGTTAATATTTTCACTATGTTTCTCTCACTCTTTTTTTTGTACTACAAGTAAAATATTAAAATGTATTGTTCACAGTTTAAAGTCATATTTCATCCGTAAAAATATTTTAATAGCAAAAATTAAAGCTTTTTTTAAAATTTTCTTTGAAGGTGTACGGTTACCTTAAATAAATTATCTTTCGTTTACTTACATTTTTATGTTAAATGCCAAGACTTTGTGAATTTAATGTAGAACCTGCTGAAATATGAAAAAAATTTAACATGTTCACTGCCAACTGCGAGTTATCTCGTAGCAAGCGTGTGCACTAAAATTCACAGCTATGAGATATTTACTAGTGTGTGCTATAGTTTTAGAATGATTCAATTTAAGTTATTAATTACGAGAAAGGATGAATGAAAAACTCAGATAGTGAAAAAACATATTAACTATCAACCTTAATATTAAAGTTAAACTTAGGCAATTTGATTATAACATCATTATATATATTTGATTTCATTGTAAATTTTAAAAACATATTTTTATTTTTTTTTTTTTTTTTTTTTTGCTGTGTATGATGAGCTTTAAATCAAGGATCAATACAAAGTTCTTGGTTGTTGGAATCCACTGGACAAACAATGCCGTCTCCTTTAGGTATCCGACTACGTTCGGAACCGAGATTTTGCATAAGCGTATAAATGGATACTATTCATGATATTTAGTGTCACTTAGATTAGAAAATGTATATAAAATTGTTTTAAGAATAGTATTACAAAAAAAATTATTTAAGTACAATATTTTGACAAAAAAAATGAACATAGAATAACCCATTTTCAAAATATTCTCCTTTTGTGAAAAATGCTTCTATTATAATATTTTTTCTGTACATAGCTCAGACCTCTGTACAGAATCTCAACCAGAAGATTTGAAATATATAACTTAGAAGTGGGTTTATTCATGTGTGTTATGACCACAGAGGGGAGAAATTTTAAGAACAAAACGCCGATTATTATTTCAATTGGTGGTAACTCTGACAATAATGTGAATTTTTCAAAAATCATAGTTGTGCCTCTGTACAGAGTTTTGAGCTATATACAGGCAAAATATTATTATAATAGAAGCATTTTTCACAAAAAGGAGAACATTTTGAAAAAAGGTTATTCTAAGTTAACTTTTTGCCAAAATATTGTTTTTAAATATTTTTTTTGTCAAAATGTCCTTAAAACAATTTTATACATGCATTTTTTAAACTAATTGACACTAAGTATCATTAAGATTATCCATTCATGCGCTTTTTTTTAAAATCACGGTTCCAAACGTAGTCGGATACTTTAAGTTTTTATTGTTTTGTTTTTGTTTTGTTTTTGTTTTTTTCTTTGTACATATTCGGCATGCCTTTGTAGGCATTCTTTTTTTAAGGGAGGAAGATGTTTTAAGTAATGAAAATCAGCTGTTTTATATGTGCTATTTTCTCCGGCATTGCTGCCATTGCCAACAAATAAATGTATAATAACTGATTGCTTAAATTGACACATGCTCATTTTCTTATTCACTCGATTTATCTCGTTATAGAACTTGTATGCATTCAGTAGGAAGATTTCGAAGTAGGGTAGAGAGACTTTCTTGTACCAACGGAAGGTTTTCCTCAGGCTTACTAATTATTAATTATTACATTTTTATTATTTTACAACTTTTTATAACTACCATCATCTTATAGGTTTTTCCTAGTGAGGATTTATACATATTTGCATGACAATCTGACTTAAAATTACACATCTGACTACCACCGGAGGAAATTACGTGATGAACTTGTAAAATGAAACGAACAAAAAATATTTGTATATGAAAATTTGAATTGAAAAAAAAAAAAACCATAACGAGATAACACTCGTAAGTGGCACTCAGCACAAAAATCCTATTCTGTGACGACAGCTACGAAATATCTCGTAGTGTTTTTTTTCAATAAAATCACTGTATATAAATGCCCATTACAATATTAATTATAGACTTGATATTATTATACTTTGTAAATGTCACATTTTCTTAAAACAAAACCTTGGCTTTCAGGGCAAGACGCTCCACATTTGCGTGGCAGTGAATGAATTAATAAAAAACATAGCAGGGAAAAAACATTTTTTCCATGGCCAAATAAGTACGCGACTTATCAAATATATAATTTCTGGAAAATACGTTTTATACAAATATCATTTTTTACATAATAGTCAAAAATAAATATCCTCTTTAAAATAGTTATATATTTATTGTTAAAAAAATTTATCTATATATATATATATACAAATTAAACAACAATTTGTATTTCTCCTGGCTTCTTCAGAATTTATTTTTAAAAAATAACTTACTAAAGAGATTTAATTTAAATATACTATTAGTTAAACACATATTCATCTTGAAAAATAAATTGTTAGACGGCTAACAGAAAAGACATAACATTTGGTCATATATATTTCAAACTTACGTAAAAATATTACACCTGAGCCTTGCAGCAAAAACAATCACAAAATTGAAACTATCTGGTAAAATATCATTGTACTGTATGCCGATATTTGTAATTTATTAAGATTCGATGTCTTTAGTGATCATTGATACAAGAAATTTCAAGAATTAAGGGGGACGGACAAACTTTCCAAAGTATTAAAATATTGTATTTTAATTTGATCATTATAAAATTCATCATGAGGTCATAAATATATATATATGTATATATATATATATATATATATATATATATATATATATATATATATATATATATATATATATATATATATATAGTCTTATTTCTACAAACCAAAGATAACATCCAATAATCACATTCGAAAAACATATATGCAGTAGGAAAATCACACAATGAAGGACACGTGAGCAACCGAGATTAAAAATTATAAAATGGATGCTGCAAAATATTATAAGCATTGCTGATTTAGGGCAGCTAACATATAAAATAATTTATGTAAAAGGGGGGTTTGAACATGTTTTTTAGCCAGCCAATCTTCCTCCTTTATGTAAATAATACTTAGCAAAAACCTATTGAAAAAAATGCATAGGAATATCTAAATCCATTACAAAATAGAGGTAACTTATCTAAAGATTGCACTTAAAAATGCAGAGCCCGAGATAATTCTGAGTGCAATAAATAACTTATTGCCAGATTCTGGACTCTAATGCAGATTTAAATCACGTGAATGGCTGAAATTTAGCACTTAACAAAAGTGTAAAAAGAATGGAAATAAAAATTAATAAGACAGTTACAAATTAATATAACATTAGAAACACTAGAGTATATATGAACAAAATAATAATAAGTAATTTTATCTAATATTATAATATGGAGGTAACTGTAATTATGAAATATGTAAGTTTATAGTAATAAACTATTATCAATCTCAGAATTTTTAATCCTTACTATTTTGAATAGCTTTATTCATATAACTATTAATAAAATTAATTGGGTATATCTTTATATATAAAAATCTTCTGTGTGTGTGTTTGTCACTAAACTCCTCCTAAACGGCTGGACCGATTTCGATGAAATTTTTTGTGTGGGTTCAAGTAAATTCCAGAATGGTTTAGATTCACAATTCTGTCCGATATCGCAATTAGTTAAAAACATATTAATTAAAAACATTCAAAAAATACAACTCAACATTCACCTACATTGCTGTAACAACGCTATTGTTATAAACAAAAGTAATATAAAAAAAAATTTAAAATCAATTCCTACTTAGATAAACCAAGAAAGTTTTTATTTTAGCTACTTTTTATTAAATAGCTGCAACTAATATAAATATGTATATACTTATGACAGAATCACAACATTAAGCGGTAATTAATTTTCATTAATTATCATTAAAGTATAGTATTGTCATCCGAAACAATCGTATATATAAAATTTCCTTCCAACTGAATGCTTTATTTAACACGTGAGAAAAAAAAACTTTTTCAAATTTTGACATAAGTCGCCAAAAGGGTCGCTAAGTCACCAACGTGGCTGTATTTGTAATTTTTTAAATAATTAGTTATAATCAAAATTAGTTTTTATTAATTATAATTAAATTTTTGTATTGCCATCCAATATAATCATGCACATTACATTTCAGTTCAATTGAGCGCTTTAAAATGTATTTTATTAACGATTGAAAATTTCACCAAGATAAATAAATAAACAAAATATGTATAGATATCGTGAGCTAATAGTAGAAATTGAAAAAGACGTAAATTGGCGTCAAAATTAATTTTCTGCCAAACTGGCCAAACCCGGTCTTTATTGATACGAAAATGCAGACCATTCACGCTTTTTAGCGTTTTTAATTAATATATTTTTAAATAATCTTTATATATGTAATTCTTCTGTGCGTGTGTATGAAACTGAACTCCTCCTAAATGGCTGGACCAATTTTGATGAAAGTCTTTGTTCCAGTGGACTCGAAAATGGTTTAGATTTATAATTCGGTTTAGAAATGTTTATTTAATTATTTTTTTATTTATAAATTGTTGATCTTGGAATGCTTTACATTGGATCCGGCAGACTGCTTTACGATCGCAGTATCGAATATTCAAAACAGGACAACGTCTGTCGGGTCCTCTAATATATATATAGTTCTTAACGATTTAAAATTCAAAATATTGATTTTAAATGTAACACACGGTTTTGGAATCGTATCATTAATAGTAAAGGAAAAATTAACTTTGAAAACTTTTTTCCTGAAAAAAAAACATTCCAAATGTTTTCAATGGAAAACATTTTTGGTAAATTATCCAACTTAATCTTTATTATGCAATAGAAGCTGTAATTTTTAAATCGTGTTTTCAATGATTAGAAGCAAATAAAAAAAAGAGAATATTCTTTTTGAGAAAAATAGATGTAAGAGTTACACAAAAGGTTATTGAAAATATTAGGTCATTTAATATTGAAAAAGATAAGAAGGATGGAAGAACGTATGGTTTGAGAGTCTTCTTTTTAGTAAAATTTCTTTCATATTTTATATCCCCATTAATTCTAATAAATAAATTATATGGTAACATTCGAATCTCAAACTCTTTGTTACTACTGTGGTGCATAGTTGTAATGGAACATCAATTTCAGTAAATACATAAATTAAATTAAATGCATCTCTTATTTCTCGAAAACTTATTTCCTAGTATTACTGAAAATATTTGTTCAATGAAAAAAATTTCAGCATTTGATTTTAAAAAAATATGTTTCCAGTTTCAAGATTTAAAATTATTGTGTATTGTCTGGAATCTTATATTATTTAATAATAATAAAAAAGAGAAAAACTTATACTTTTCTGAGGTGTACTATAGAAAAAAGATAAACTTATACTCTCTGACATCCAAACATTTAAATATTTCCAGTAAATTAATCATTTATGTACGTTACACTATAGTATTTAATAATAAAAACAAGCAATATATAAACAATGCTTTTGACTATAATCTAACTAGGGTGATGTAGATCACGGCGATCAGGAATTATCCTTTCATCCGACAATTCGCAAGCGCCAGAAAAAATATTGTAAAATGATATTTTTACATTTACTATAAAAGTACTCTGGAACTCAATTTTGCTTTATAAAAAATGTATTGTAGTTGGGAAACGTATTACATTTTTAGAATTTCGAATCCAAGCTCTAGAAGAGCTTTTACATAAATACAATGATTCAGCTTCCAGACAAAAAATACTGGCATACCGCCTTCAGTGGATAACCCTTCCAGTCTTAGTGAACGACATTTTATATCCCATATTCCTCTTACACCCGAGAAACATGAGCTTACAATACAGTGCTAAGTTTGTTGCTAAAACAAATGTGCAAATGGAAAAAGATAAGAAAGAAAACATGACTCTAGTGTAATGATTGTGGAATTGGTCTGTGCTTGGAAAAGTGTTTCTCGTTAGACCACACACAAATAAATTACTGAACTACAAATACATATTCATTTTTTTATTTTATTATTTATTTTATTTATTTATTTTAAAATAATGATCTACTAGGAACTATCTTTCCACTGCCACACTGTGTCCAGCTGAAGCAAATATGCAGTTACCACTAAACCTTAAAAAATGTTGCGCATGTATAATTCAACATATAAATTTTTAATTACTAAATATATTTTATTTTGTTCTAAGCATTTGATTTTTGAAGTAAAAAAAATTGATAATTTATGTATCCAAATTATCAAAAGAAATGGACATTAAAGGGTTAACAACATTAATAATAATGAGGAAAAAGAGAACTCTGTTCTTAATTTAATTCGTACTATTTTCAATATTGTATAAGAAAATGGAAAAATAATAATCATTCTGACAACACCACCAGTATAATACAGTATGATTTAATAATAATAATAATAGAAAAAAATAGGAATATATATATATATATAAGTGTGTGTGTGTGACAGGCCCCAGGCCTGCTGGTAAAATGAGGAGGGCATCATCTTCAAAATACTTCTTTATTTCGCTTCAATCACATAAAATCCAACATGGCGGCCCTTTGGCGCGCAACCGGGTGGTACAAAAGACAACATCTTAGCGAGGAGACACCAGCCAAACCTTTTCGAGTATGCGTTTGCCTTCGTCAGCGCTCGTTCCACCTTTAAATAGGCTTATTTACCCACAAATCCTTACGCGATGGTAAAGAGTTCGCTCTATTTTCATTTATTACTTCCTTAATTTTGAATCTAAACTTTTCAAACCTGACATATATATATATATATATATATATATATATATATATATATATATATATATATATATATATATATATATATATATTCCCTAAAAATATTAATAAAAAAATATAATAAAAAATATAAATTCGAAATTCGTCTGGGGCAACCTTTTTTAACTTTAATAACGAACGCATTGATAGTAAACATTAGTATGTATTAGAACTACACCAACTCCTATAATAAATGGAAAGTAATACACAATCTTATTACAAAAGAATACAACTAAAATATATTCCAGATATGAAGAATATGAAGTAGAATGCTCAATTCAATCGAAAAAGTGAATCCGTATTAACCAAAGATACGAAGAAAAAATAGGTTTGAAGTAACTGCTAGATTATTTGTATAGGGGTTCTTACTATTTACCTACTTTGATTTGCTATCTAAATACAATAATGTGTGAATAACACATATGGCGCAATTTATTTCTTGCACGATACTTGCACAAAAATCATCCATGTTCACATTCTATTAAATAAGACTGATATCCAAACACTTCAGAGCCACAAGATTAAAAAAGAAAACATCCCAGCATCCATATCTTTTATCAAATCATACCATTTATGCTCTTAAGCATAACTAACCGAAATGATTTCCCTTTACAAACAAATTGCTGAATCTTCCATTTAGATTCTCTTTACAAAAAAAAGCGTCATTTTATATTTAAAAAGGGTAGGATAGAAAAAGAAAGGAAAAGGGGAGAGAAAGGGAAAAAGAAGGGAAAGAAATCATAATCTTCGATTTTTCAAAGCTCTTCTAGACATTTAGTAATCAGTAATTTTTATTTCTCTTATTTAAAACGTTTGCTTAGATGAGGAAGTTTCTCTTTTTATTCGATGCAGAGTCAATCACTCAAGAATGATTTGATTTTATTTGAAGAAAAAGAAGAAAGAAGAAGGGGATGAAAGAAAAAGGAAAAAGAAGTGCGTTTTATTTCCAAAAAGCACGTTTCTGATGGGTCTTTTCTATTCAAAAATGATTTTGGAGAGCCAAATCGAGCATTGTAGCTTAATCTTCGAGAACGCTTTCTGTCAGCTTAGGAAATATTCGACGCAAATTTACGTTTCGTTTCCGCGATAGCAAAAACCTGAAAAGATGAGATCAGTTAGACGCTATTAACCAGTAGCAATAGATGGTATTTTATCATTTTAAATAAAAATTGTGTCCACTCGAGGGAAAATAAAATAGTTAAATATATGCGTAAGAAAATTTGGATTGATGCAGCAAAGGATAGTAAAAGAAAAAGAATAACTGCATTAAACTCATGAATAAGATTTATTTTATTCATTATTTTTAAGAATAAATGCCTTCCACAGCGAGTTTTGGCTCATAGCTTGTTTGTTCATATATCATTCTTTTTTGTAAGTATTTTTTTTTTATTTTAAAGAATTTTGATAGGTTTAAAATCAAGCCGTATTTCTAAAAAATGTTATTAATACAATGAAGTCCAAAAAGAAATTGGCTTAATGTGGACCGAAGATTGTCCGAGTTTTTCAAAATCTCGGTTACCTAGACTGAAAGTAAAAAAAAATAATAAGTACGAGAGTTTGTTAAGAAAAAACTGCATTGCACTTGTTTGTATTGTTTGCTTGAGAATGCAATAGAAAATAAACTGCCGGAATACCCTAAAACAAAAAAAGTACTTACATTAAGAAGGCATAGAGCATTTACAACATGAAAATGAATATATACATAGTATATAGTAATTTGCTTGAACAGACACACCTCGAAAAAAATACTTTATGAAAGCATAAAGTTTTTTTAAGGAAAATTAAGCAGCCGAACTTTACAAAAACTGGCTGCTTTTTTTCAAAAAATTTCGCAACAACTTGTTGTCCTCCGTACTGCACTATGCGTTCTGCTGCTTCAACACGAAGACGACGAAGGAACAGGAAGTCCCTTACAGACGGACCTTGTTCAAAATATTGAAGGGCTTTTTCGAAAGTCTGTAGTCCCTCACTATGAGATATTTTTGGAATTTGAAGGGTGTACTCAAAGATAGCGTCTTTAGCGTTTTCCGCCATTTTTTCATTAACTGTGACAGCAGCAATAATTTCTGTATCTGTTGATTGATTGATTGAATATTAACGTCGCACTGTTCAGCTACACGAGGGTTTTTGGCGACGGACCACGTAATTTTGAACCATGGTCATGTGACGTGGACGACACTTGAGCTGGCACGCCCCTCTCCTAACTACCACACCACACCAACGGGAGGACGTTTAAGCTCACGACAGATTTAACGCTCATCGCTGCCCTACACGGCAGGTCTTTAGTTGTACTGGGCTCGAACTCGTGACAAATCAAGCCACGGTCCGATACCTATACCACTTGGCTACCGCGGTCCCATTTCTGTATCGGACATAACATCTTGATCGGTATCGGACTGGAACCTCTATTCGACGTCATTTTCATTGGCTCCAGCACGTTCAGGGTCTCTGTGTGTGTACGTGGTTTTATTTTGTTTTGGTTTTTTTTTACCTGTAAAGATATGGATCAGCTAACTGGACTGCTGGGTTATCCAGTGTCGAGTTTTTGGAACTATACTGTAATAATTAATCGATGTTCAAGTCGAAGAAACTTCTGAAATTCTCGATATTTTATATATATTTCGACTATCCTGACAAACTGAAATACTTGTTTTATCTAGCTTTGTTCCGAAGCTTTACAGTGGATTCTAGCAAGTGGTTAGTGGTGAGGACTTACTCAAGTTGAATTGCCGGTGTATGATAAAGATTTCATGGTAAACAAAACTGCTTTGCACACGATAAGCATTTTGTCTTCATTGGTAATGTTCTTACTGTTTTTAAAGAATGTAATGTTACCTAATTTTTTAAAAAAAATTAAATACACTATTATTATTTAACATTTAAAAGAAGAGCTATTTTACATTTAATATACGTCGTTGTCCATTTTGGCATGCTGCATTTAGTGGTAATTCTGGCACCCATGGTAATTCAAACCAGTGGTGTAACGTACACCGTCACATCGCTGAAAGTCATTGGATTCTAGAGGACCCAAAGTCTTAATGACACCAAGTAAGTATTTAAATAATTTATGACGGGTCTTTACGCGACCTTTACACTAATTATATTGGGGAATCTTTGGGCAAGAATTCGCGTTTAATTCTCAGCCATCCCTCTCAAGAAGAAACCCTAATATGTAGATTAGTTCAAGTATATAAAGTCAGAGTTTTGTAATTGTAAGGGAGAAGGAGCTGATAATATGTTGCGGCGTTCGAGGGTGAGATAGAATTGGTTTTCACAACTTAAATTAAGAACGGAGTTTGCCACTACATATATACTAAATTAGTGGATTGGGAGTTCATAGTCAAAGATTAATTAGGTTAAACTAAATTGATTACTTGTGCTTTTTCACTTAGAGTTTATTGCTTTCTCTATATCACTCCTAGGGAATTCATTTGTGGTTACTTGTTGTTGGTTAGTGTGCTTGAATAGTAATAAATAAAAATTATAATGGAAGTCTTTGGTCATATTTTGTTTCCTCCCACACCCTTAGGTGGCAGGACGGTGAGGGAGCGACTTCAGGGGGAAGTAACTCACAAATTTAGGAAATATTTAAGGGGGAAATGTCTGACTTTGCTAAGGGAGGGGGCTAATATTTTCCGTTACCCCAGTTTCCGCACCAAAATCAATAATCTTTAAATGTCAAAGCGTAGGCTACACATGATCTTTATCCAAACAGTGTGGCCACAACAGCATGGAGATTATGGTCAAGAGCTCATGCTGTCACATCATGAGTTTGAACCCTAGTGCTACCAAAGACCCAATGGGTAGAGGAACAGATGCACGTTAAATCTCTCGTGGCTCAAAGTCAGTGGCGTAACGTACACCCCCGCATCGCGGGGGACCCAGCCTTCTATGGGGCTCAAAGCCTCACTGCCGCCAAATGACTATCTTTTGTAAAATCCTACTTGGAGAATCAAAATCTGACTTTGCAGGGGGCTCGAAATGTTTTCCGTTACGATACTGCTCTAAGTCCTTATGTTAATGAGGTGTTGAAGCCAAGAAAGATGTAAGAGCCAGTTCAATTGTTAACCTCGTTACCTGACCATGGTTTAAAATTACTAGGTCCTTCACCAATAACCTTCTTGTTGCTTTTGTGTGCGAAGTTAATAAACACTCACTTCACTCTGTGTTAAATGGGTTTGAAATAATTATTTCCCATTTATTTATTTCTTTTACATATACACATCTTTAAATGTGTTGCACATATATGAAAAACAAAATTTCTTCTACAAAGGAATCTCTCTGAAATGCTCTGCAATTAAAAGCATCCGTGATATAAAAGGGGACTAAGATTTTGACTGAAGATTTTGGAGGTAAAAATGTGACAGCAAGTTATTCATGAAAATTTAAATTTATTCATATAGTAGAACATATTCTTTAATTTGAGATTCATAAAAATAATTTTATTATAAATCAAATTATAAGAATTTGCTGAATAATTCAACATCCAAATTTAACTCCTCCTGAATCTCTGTTTTTAAAATGTCTTCAGCAACTACAACCAAGAGCTAAATAAGCAAAAAACAATATAAAAATGTTGATTACTGGATCAAAACCAAAGCTTACTAACAGACAAATGAAATTACAGCTTAGCGTCGTGCCTTATCAAATGTTACACTCACAATTTTCGCGTTTTCTAATTTAATTATCGCTCAAAGGCGCCCAATTAATTGAGGGGGTGACAACACAGCAATCTCAGCTTGTCAACATCTCAACCTAACCTAATAAAAACCACCCCGTTTTGAAAAGGAAATTCGAAAGAAAGACACATGAAGAAAAACATAAACAAAACGCAAAAGAATAATAAAAAGAGGAAGAAGATGGTGTTGAAAATGCGGCAAATTAAAAACGACCCTTCGCCAGTCTCGGCTGTCAAGAGCCTCCCCCAACAAGTTTTGCTGAAGAAAAGATAATGTGGACTGGCTAAAAGATAAATAATTCGGTCCCAAATGCATGATGCAGCAAGGAGTGTAACATTAATTAATTACTCACCCCTCTAATGAAGCTATTACTGAGGAAGAGAGTAGTGGGAGTTAGAGAGAAGAATATTTTTTTTATTATTATACTTTTTGTGTCAGGGTTACCTTTTTTCTTCTTCACTCCACCCCTTTTTCTTGTTTTAAAAGTGTTGGCGAAACCGAATTAATGAAAAGAGGAGTTAGAGTTTCAAGAGTAAAATGTTTTCACGTTCTTTTAACTAAAACAATGTTATTTTTTTATTGTGCGTAGAATGCTTTTTTTTCGAGTTGGTTTTGTTTAAATAAAAATATTTTGATTACTTCAGATGTGTAATTGTAATTTTTTTCAAAACTAATAGGTTTTAAGTCTTTGGATTTCAAGGTAATAGAATTGGGAATGCTTTCATTTGAAAAGTTTTTAAATAAAATTTTGAATTGCTACTTTGAAAAAAAAAACGTTTCAGCTTTGGCAAAAATTCTATGATTTTAAGATTAGTATAGAATTAATAGCTTTCAAGTAGTTAATTATTTTTAATTGGTATTTTTTTTAGTTTGTAGGAGAGAGAAATATTGTAACAATGCTCCATACCATAAAATAGTTTTTGGCAGCATTAATTTATTAAAGGGCATTCACAATGCAAAATGTAATCTTTTTTATTTATTTAACAAATATCGTTTTATCTTATTAGTGCAACACCCGGGGGTTTTGGCCTAAGACTTTCATTACAGTGAATGAATTTATATGGTTGATTACAAAGCTTACCTAAAATATTTGGTGCTTTTAATGTTTTATTATTTAAACTAAAAAATATAAACAATTAATATTCGAGCATATATAATTCTGCTTAAAATAATATTTTTTCATGTATACGTTTGGTTTCACCTAAGTAGACATAAATTACATAAATGAACATCTTTCAAACATACCTGAGTGTGTGACGGGATGCAGGGACCTTGACAACGTAGTAAAACATGGAGGGGAGAACGGCAGCGGCAGCTGCAACATTCACCTGAACGGAATTTTTCGAACTAGTTCAGTTATAAATGACACGTGTCTTGTGCACGTTGTGTATATATCAAAAGGGGAAATTTTGGAAAATTTTGTATATTTCTGACGGAAGTTATATTGAAAACAATTTTTTTCCTATCAAACTTCTACATAAGAATTTTGATTTCTTCGTTAAAGTAAGTAGATTGAAAATATGCAGTTAATTATTAGATCAATTAAATAATAGTTGAATTGATGATTAAAGGTCAATTCAAGTGAAAAAATAATAATGAATAAAATGCAATAAATTAATTAATGAAGTATTTAATTATTTTCTATTACAGTTTTCGAACTATGGATAAACCAACACGACCAGTAGCATGACTGATGAACATAGCTGCATAATATGTGAAAAATTGGGTTCATCTTCTAAAATCAATTCAGATTTGGGGGATATTATAAAAATAAGTAGAGGAGTAACCACATTGAGAACTGCTTCAAGCAAAAGACAGGATCGATTGTTACCTCACATACAAACTGATGTTGTTTACGCCCATAAAAGTTGTCGGCAAAAATATATAAATAAAAAACATATTGAAGCGAATAAAAAAGAAGCCAGTTGAAACTCCAACTTTGCCTCCAAAAAAGAAGCTCCGAAGTAGCATTGATTCATCAAACTTTGAATGGGAAAAAAAACTATTTCCTTTGTGGGCACGAAGTTGATAAGAAAAAGAAGCAAAATTGAATAAAAATAGGCGAAGAAAAGTTTCATACATTACTACTTCAACTTTAAATGACTCTGTCATGAATTTTATTGCCGTACAGAAAAATGATTATTATCGAGAAATTCATAAAAGAATTTCTGTTATAACATATTCACAGGCACTTCAAGCAAAATATCACGCAGATTGTTATAACTTGATCAAAAATTATATTTACCTGAGTAATGTTGATAAGAAAGTTGCTCCGAGATCTTTGATGATTGATACAGCAATGGAGCAAATATACACGTACATAAAGGAAAATGACGACTGCCAATTTACCATGCAAGAGTTGAGAAATGCCATCACTACTAAGTATATCCCGGATGAAAACACTATAAGAAAATGGCTAATAGACCGCTATCATGATGATATTGTGATATCGTGTAAATTTGGATCTAATAACATCATATGTTTAAAAAAATTAACCATAATATACTAACAGAAAATTGGTACAATCAAAAACATAAGAGTAAAGAAGAAGAGGAATTACATATATTGAAAGCAGCAAGTGAAATTATTAGGAGGGACGTAAGAGCTCAAGTGTACGAAAATGAAAATTATACACCCAGTGACAAAATGCTCGTAAATATTGATGATTCAATTCCGAAATCTTTAAACTTTTTACTATCAGAAATAATATTTAAAGATAAGAAAAATAGAATCGAAACAATTTCTAAGTATGAAAAAAAAAAGTGCAAATCTATCACACATGCAATTATATCAGTGGTGCGACCAAGATAATTTCTATCACCTTTGCATATTACTTTGGCTGTAATGTTTCACAGCAAATTTGGCTCCAAAAAAGTTATAAATATATGTCATTCTCTCTCCTTAGGCTTTTGTGCTTCATACAAAGAGGCAACATTGTACGAAGCTTCAGCTACATTTGCAACTCCGTCTGAAATAAAACCTGGCAGCTTCGCTCAAATTGTGCATGATAATGCTGATTTCAATATCAATACTATGAAATGTCATGATCTTCACAAATCAGCAGAAGTATTCAAAAATGACAACGAAGATTCGCGAATAATAAATTTCAAGCGTGTGCAACATGCATTTTGGGTTTATACGGAGCATCGGCAAAAATTAAAGATTTGAATACATTGAGGTACAATTCCTTCGTAAAAGCAACGGCAAAAAATGCAAGTGTTCTTTTATCATCGTTACCTCCTACAACTGATGCAGCATTTGAACATCTAAAAAAAGTGTACTTGCAAATCCAGATATGGCTAGGAAATGACGTAGATATTGATAATTAGGGATGGAAGCATTTCAATAACATGCTCATCCCAATAACAATGAATCAATTGCCAGCTCCGGATCATCTATTGCAAATATTATTTTGTAATTGCAAAAGGGGATGTGCGGCTGCTTGTAGTTGTCAAAAGAGTGGCTTCTACTGTAGTGTAGCATGTCTACTGTGCAGCGAAAATAGTTGTTCCAATACACCGCCTATTATTTAAATGAAGTCGAAGAAGATATGTTATATATATAAAAAGGTACATTGTTTAAGGCTACACGGTACCCTTTTTCAAAAAAAAATTTTTGGAGACAGTTACAGTAAAAAAATTGATGATTTATATTTAGATTATATTATTAAGCTGATTCTGTAAGCAAAAAGTCAGTTTGACCGGCCATTATTTTACATTTTTAAAAAATTAGGAATTTTTGAAGTTTTTTCAAACTCTTATAAAATACTCAATTTTTAAAATTTTTTAGTAATTTTAAGTTAATCCATACTAACTTTTATAGAACATACATTTGGGAGTATATACAAAAAAATTCAAGGTTCTATATTGAACAAGAAAAAAGCCTTAGGGGTTAGAAAACACTTATACCTTCAAAATTAAAAGTCTGAGAAAAACGCATTTAAAGTTTGTAAAATCATAAAACAAACACTTATAATGACTGTAATACTCTAATTTTTTAATATGTTATTTTCCAATGTATGCTCTACATTAAAATACTATTTTTATTAAATACGACTGAAAATTATATTTTTAATTCAAAATATATTTTTGCATAATATTGATAGCATGTGTTAAGACGTCAGTTTATTCAGCTTTATCTTAATCTAATATTTCACAAAAGTTTTGAAACACGAAGCATTTATGTACAATATAATAGTGATACTAACTTAAGCTAAAAATAGTCAGGTTTGCTCATAAAATTTAATTTTTTTCTGTTTTAAATTGGGGCAGTTTAGGAAGTTTTAGCTCTTGTCGTACGACTTTAAAATACTAAAATATAGTACTACAATATGTTTAGTATAATGTAGTTTGGTGTGTGCATCAAGGAAATATTCAGTTATATCTGCAGCATTTGAATTCACAATACTTGTATTCGGAAGTCTAATTGCAGAATCAGCTTAGGACTGATTTTTAGATACATCATTTTCAGTAGTATTCCATCTCTTTGAAATATTGTTTCTCACAGAGACCCAGAACGCATTTGCCATGGCATTTTCTCTACAGGAAAACATTAATGATAAAGCTTTTAAGTTATATAAACTATTTTTAAAGCAAAAATTGGCCATGAAATTAATCTTTATTAATTAATTATGAGAACTCAAAAATCTCAAAACATAATCAAGCAGAAATGATTGTAGTAATGATAATTGGAATTAATAACCATTTCAAACTAAAAGCTCAAAAATATTTTAATTAATTCAACTTAAGTGTGAAAAAATGCTTTAAAAGGAAACCGAAACCAAAACCATAAATCATAAAACGTCAAATATCTTAAAAACTAATTTGCTAACAGATCTGAAATTTCGTGGCAAGCATCTCAATGATATGGGCCACCAAAACATGCAAAAACAAAATTCTGTAAAAATGAAATTTTTAGGGTATTGTGTAGTCTTAAATAAACAAATATTTTATTAATAATTGTCTTTTTTATTTAATAACTTTTTTATTGCTATTATAAAAAAATTCAAATTTGAAAAAAAAATAACATCACAATTTTTTTAATAGGTAAACTTTTTTATATGTATCATTAGCTGAACATTCCATTTTAAATTTTTTAATTTCATTCACTGCAACTGAACTCCGAGGATTTCATGTATTTAAAGCCCCGGGAACTGCACTATATGTAACATTTAATTTTCAGTTCCGTGGGTAGTCTAGCGGTTAGAGCATCGGTCTCCAGACCGGAAGGCCTGGATTCGATGCCCGATGCCACCAAACACCCTCCGAGTACACACGGCGTACGTGCTCGTTAAATCAGTGAGTCCGTAGTCTTGTGGGCTTAATCACGAGCACAGGGACTGGAGAATATTTCCCTCCCCTCCAGTTTACATGCAGAAATTGTGGAGGTGGAGATAGAGGTCGTGTCGTCATCTATCGTCCCATCGGGGAATTTCGCCGAGCTGAAATCGTACTGTCACCTGTATGGTGCTCAAGGCCAACGACAGGCGTACCTCTTACCCATGCCACGATGAATTTCGTGGGTCTCGATAAGACTACGTCAGACAGGTGGCATTAGAAAAAAAAACAACATTTAATTTTCAATCCCCCACAATTAAAATATTTTAAATATTTTAGAAAATGATAGTGCATTTTTTGAAATTAATTTTGTTTAATAAGAGAAAAATATTTTTCACGATTCACATCAAAATATTTACACTTTGAAAACAAAGACTCTGTTAAAGAATTATGTCTTGAAAGTAAAATTAAATTAATGAGTTTAATTGGTTTAATATTCAAATGCAATAAGTTAATCATAATTTCGTTTTTTTATAGCAAAGTTTTTTTTAGTTTTGAATTTTTTTAACTGGACTGTTTAAGAAAATGAAGTAGATTATTTATTAATCGTTTTATATTGTAATACTATCTGTAAGTTATAAAAAAAAATTTCCTGTGTAATAACGCTTAAATTAACTACAAAATTTTATATTTAAGAAACGTATGCCAGTATTTAGAAAAAAAAATTGGTTTCTTCACGAATTTACTAATACGAGTATAATATGCGTATTGTGTTTACACATAAAAGGTGAACCATTTAGTTATTATAAAAAGATATAAATGAAGAAAACCAGTTTATGATAGGAAACATATTATGTTTAATAGTTACCTCATAAAAATTCATTACCTTTAATTATTACCATTCACACCTAAAAGTAGAAGCAACTGTTTTTAGTGTTATATCTACCTTAAGAGAAATCGAATGCTTTTTGGGTTATATAAATCAAAATACGTCCATCTGAATTGCAAAATTTCTGTTTAAATTTGAAATACAGTGAAATACAATTACAGACAGAAAGCTTAAGACGAAATATTAGAAAACGCGAAATAATATAAAACGGTCCCAACAATCTAGTATGTATTTAATGCATTTTTTCACTTAACTCGAAACGAAAATCGCTTAACACGAAACAATTTCCCTTCTGGGAATGAACGAACTACGGACAACCAAGACACTTAATGAAATGTTTGAAAAAGTTTGGCATTTTTGGACAGTCCTACTGTATCCTCTGAAGAATTCGTCGCAGTAGATGATGATAATGATGATGTGTGTACATACACATTTATGGCAGATAAGGACATTTGGAGTATGTTCATAGCTCAAAAAATGCCATTGATACAGATTCTGATGACGAAAATGAAATGCATAAAGTAGCTCATGTTCCCACGCCGTCCGAAATGAGGAATATTATAAAGGGTATGAGCAGTTGTTTAGATTCTCATTCCAGTGGTGAAACGAATTAAAAAATGGATGACACATTATTTGTTGACAATTAGATACTAAAAAGGACAATGCAAAGAAAAATTTCAGATTATTCTCCAAAAAACTCAATTAATGTTTTGTCTTTCAGACAACTTGAAATTGTTGTTTTGAATTTCACTAAGTTCATGAGAGAAAGAGAATGTTTTTTTATATATATATATATTGACTTTTATTAAATGCATCTATATATACACATCTATGTAAATAAAATGTATTCTAATAAATTGTTGAATATATATATATACATAAGAATAGCTAAATTAGATTAA